>VDFB02150092.1:0-20170 GCA_007258455.2 Sequoia sempervirens | reverse complement strand
TATCAGCATAGGTCCACGAAAAATTTATCTTCCTTTCCTTTAAGAAGGTAGCCAACTCCTCTTGTTCTTTGCATAATAATGACTCAGCGTAGAATGTAATATGAGGAGTTTCTTGTGTTCCCAGATTGATGGGGTTGCACTTTTCTGCTAGCATAGCTGACTTTTCTTGGTGTATAGCTGTAAGAGGAAGATTGAATCCCCCATCCTCAGGTGCCTCAGAGAGGTTTTTACCATTGGATGCGTCCTTTCTTTTTACTTTTTTAGAGTCGGAGAGTGCCACAAGGTGGTTTTCACTCAAGGACTTGGAGATTATTCTCAATTTTTTATTTTTGCGACTGAGGGATTCAATCGTTTCTCCATAGTATGCATGTGTATCCAGCTCTATGATAAAACCTGCCTTATGATCCCCACATGGAATGTCATCCCTAAGTCCCATGAATTCTGAGAGCGCCTTATCGTTTTCAAACATGTCAAGAATTGGTGGTCCTCGTTGGTCGTAATCAATCAGGTGGGGATAGACTAATCGGATTTCATTGCTTTGGTTTTCAGACTCATAAGACAAGGTGCTAATCATAAGGACATTAGTATCCTCAAACAACAAAGGTAATCCTATTTCTGGTGACTCAGTTAAATCAGTGGGCATTCCTAAAGTCATGGAGGATTTTGGAGTAGCTACAGATTCTTGAGGAGGCGTTCGGTTCCGTCTATCCTGGGCACCTCGACCAAGTACAGTTACCTTAGGAGTAGGATGACCAATGCCAAGATTTTTTATTTTCTTCTCAGGTATAATGGGTATTACACGCCCGTTATTATCTTGGCCTAACCCTTGGTTCCGGTTATAGCCCATCAAGAGCATCAGCTTCATACCTTTGTTTCGTTCATCCATAGGCAATTCAACTGCCGGTATATCATCTCGATAAAGGAGATGAGATAGGTCCCCCTCTACTGTTTCCTGACCAAGATCTCCTGCACTTGTGAAGGTAGGGTTTCGTTCATAGGATCCTTGAGATGTTGAAGCTTCTTGTGATTGTGGTCGTCCTCTTGATCTAGGAGATTGTGGTAGCTCTCCTACTACAAAAGCATTCTTAGGCATTGAATAGTTTCCACAACCATCATCTTGTATTATAACTTTGATATCAGAAAAGGCGGGGATGGCGGGGGTGGAGGGTGTCTCTGTCACAGAAGTGAGAGTGGCGGGATCCACGTAAGGTGTTGATGGGCCTTCATCGCTCTTGGGTACTTGCGGGATCTTGTAGTATTTTGCCTCTAGATTTTTGCAGTAGGCAAATGGCTCAGGATCTCCATGGATAGTAACCTCTTGACCTTCATGTGTGACTTTCACACATTGATGAAAGGTTGAAGCTACAGCTTGCATTGCATGTATCCATGGTCGCCCTAGGAGAATGTTGTATGGTAAATCGAGGTCCAAGACCTGACAGTTGGTTTGCATGATGGCGGGTCCAACCTGGACAGGAAGCTGAATGGTGCCTTGGGATACCCTTTCCTGGTCATCGTATGCTCTTATTGTGATGCCTTTTCCTTTATCAATTGAATCCTCTGAAATGTTCAAATTCTTTAGAAGCTTTAAGGAGCAAATATTTAAGCCTGCACCTCCATCCACCAAGACTCTCTTGACTTTCTTTTTATTTACATACACCTCCAGATGAAGTGCACGGTTGTGAGATGGTTGTGTGGGGAAGTCTTGTTCAGAAAATGTAAGAATGTTAGGTGTGGTGATATTTGCGACCATAGCTTGGAATTGTTCTGCATCTAGATCTGCAGGGACAGTAGATGACGCCAAAGCTTCTTCTAGAATCTTTTTGTGTGCAGATGAGATTTTGAGTAACTCCATGATGGAGATATGTGCAGGGGTTCTTTTCAATTGATCCAAGACATTATAGCCACTAGGGTTAGACCTTGGATTGGATGTGGAATTTCTGCTTGGCTGGGATGGTGCTGCAATGGTAACCTTTCCACCTCTTGTGGTGACTCCACAATCGGCTTGGGCCCCTTTGATGGTGATGACTCCACAAAACTCGTCTAAACAAGCAACAACACCCTCGTATGTGTGGTTGACATTTTTATAAGCCCCTTTTCCTTTGTCTTGATCTTTGTTTCCTTTGTTACCATGATTCGGCATCGGATTTGTGTAAATCTTGAGATCTTTGTTTCCTGATGGTGCTTCCACATCTATGATTTTGTCATCTATGAGGTCTTGAATTAGATTTTTGAGCCTCATGCAGTTGTTTGTCGTGTGTCCCTTGAGTTTGTGGAAGTCACAAAGATAATTCTCATTATACCATGGTGGCTTGACCGATGGTTCTTGATAATTATTATGTGTAGGGACCGCTATCAATTTTTCATCTACCAATCTTTTCATGATTGCTTCAGCAGGTTCCCCAAGGAGTGTGTATTTTCGTTTGGGGAAGAACTTGTTTCACTGTGGTCTTCCCTGATTATCAATGTTGTTTGTGTTTTGGTTATGGGATGGTTGGACCACAGTATTGACTTGTCGATTGCTTTGATTGGTATTTTGGTGTTGTTGTTGTTGGGATGGTGGATTGTTCTTCCATGGGGCACTAATGACAACTTTGGCGTCAACAACACCATCATTGGTTACATTACGATTCTTTGCCCATGTTCGTGGTTTGTCATGATAATTGGATGATGAGCGGCCTTCTTGATATGATGAAGTTTCTCCCTGCGTGGCAAGGGCTTGTTCGATATTGAGCACCCTAGGTATCAATTGGTCGTAAGTGGTGATGTTTTGCATTTTGAGGTGGAAGGCCAAGGGCCCATCAAGATTCGCAATGATAGTTCCCACTTGTTGTTCTTCAGTCATGGACCACTTGCTTTGATTAGCTTTGGATCGCCATCGTTGTAAGAAAGCACCGAATGATTCATTTTTCCCTTGTTTGAGAGATGATAATTCATGTAAGCTAACCTCCATGGGAGTGTTGAAGGAATAATTATGTATGAAGGCATCTATGATTTCCTGGAATTTTTTGATTCCAAAAAGTCGAGAAAACCAATCAATAGCGTTTCCAGCCAAGCTTCTTGGGAATAATCTCATCAAGTACGTTTTGTCGTAAGCCACCTCCATGCAATGTACTTGGAATTCCCTGATGTGATCTTCAGGGTTACCCGTTCCGCGATATTTGTCAAATTTAGGGATCTCAAACCCTTTTGGGAATGGTTTCATTTCTATGCTCCTATCAAATGGATAAGGGCATAGGTTTTTTTGTGGTTTTGGTGTCTTTCCTGATTGAAGGTCAAGCACTTGTTGTGACAGAAATTTTATTTGTGCAGTGACATCCAATTGTGGATCAGGAGGTGGAATGAAGGTGTTCTGGGGGGGTGGAGTGGGTGTTTGAATGGGTGGAATGTTTGCTTGTTGTGCCATGTATGCTTTCAACAACGCTTGTTGTTGATCTTGTTGTTGTTGCGCTAATAGAGCTTGTTGTTGTGCTTGATGTTGTTGGTCCAACAATGCTTGTTGTTGGTCAGCTAGGGCTTGTTGGGCTGCTTCTGGTTGCTCTTGGTATTGCTCTAACGCTTTCTGATATGCGAGTTGTTGGGCTGCTTGTTGTTGTGCAAAGTACTGCGCTTGTGCTTGCACTCGTGCTTGGGCATCTTGGGCATCTTTTGCAGCTTGAGCAGCTTGTGCAGCTTGTGCAGCTTGTGCGGCTTGTGCAGCTTGTGCAGCTTGAGCAGCTTGAGCAGCTTGTGTAGCTTGTGTGGCTTGTGCAGCTTGAGCAGCTTGAGCAGCTTGTGTAGCTTGTGTGGCTTGTGCAGCTTGAGCGGCTTGTGCGGCTTGTGCAGCTCGTTGTTGTTGTTGCAACAAAGCTTGGGCTTGTGCTGCTTGTTGTGCTTGTTGTTGTTGCAGCAATGTTTGAGCTTGATTTTGCTGTGAAGCTTGAGAAGCGTGCGTGGCTATAGGCGCTTGCCGAATTGTTTGATATTGTTGGAGCAATTGTTGGTATGCTTTGAATGAAGCATTGTAATGGCTTACTTGGCTTGGTCGCAGTGGTGGTGGTGGGATCGGAATTGTGTTGGAAGTTTGAGATGTGTTTAGAGCGATGGTGGGAGGTTGCGATGTAAGGGGTGTGATGGGGGTAGTGGAAGTTTGAGGTATAGTGCATGTAGTGGTTGGAGTGAATGTGGTGATAGGTGCATTTGGGATGGGTGAAGTGATAGGAATGGTGGGGCTAGGTGAAGTGGTAGGAATGGTAGAGATGAGCGAAATAGTGGGTATTTGAGAGACCGTATTTTGATTAGCTATCATGTGTTGGTTTGATGTGGATGGTGTGTTCGAAAGATGTGATGTACCCCCTTGGTTGGATGAATTGATTTGGATGGGGCGATTTATGTTAGGGAAAGGTGGAAGTTTAGGTAAAGGGGAGATCCCTAAACCAAAATATGGTGTGACGTGGTGGGAGGTGTGAATGATTTGAATGGTGGAAAATTTTCTTGTGCAAATGAAGAGACAAATCCGTAGGGTCTCTCTATTTCGGATGAGCTTGCTTGTACCAAAGGTCTAGACACTTGCGTGTCAAGAGAAAATGATGTGGTGGTATGGTAAGGAACCTCAGATGTATCGATAAATCCAAGTGGGTTGTAAAGTGGATTTTGATGCGTGTTGAAGAGGGTATCATCCTCATTGATAGTAGGTTCTATGGTGGTAATGGAAGTGGTTGATTGTGGAAGGGTGTTTTGGTCATTTGGTACAAGAAGCTCATCCTCAATAGTGTTGAGAATTGATGGATTTATTTTAGCCATTGCGCGAAGAAACTTTTGCAGTTTTGGTTGTTTGAGCATCTCAAGAACTTCCTCCTCACTTAGTTCTGTTGGTGTGATGTCTTCCACCAAGACCTCTTTTTGTGGATCGTGTGTAGTGATAGTGAGGTCCGGAAGTGGTGTGTTTTGGATTTCTGGAATGTTTTGGCTTAGATCACTTGTGGTTGATGTTTCTTGATTTAACTCCATGTTCCTCTTGTGTTGTGATCTTGTTTGAACCATAAAAGAGCAAACTAGGATGTGTAAAAGATCAAAGATGTGAAGATGAAAGGTGTATGATATATGGGTGAGAATGGAAGTTTTGAATTTGTATTGAAAATCTTGATGTGATGCTAGGTACTTTGGGTTTGCTTTGATTGATGTTTGTTTGATGTTTAGACTTTGAATTCTATCTTTTGAATGTTGATGTTTGAGCAAGAGATATCCCCAAGATGTTTGAATGATGATCTAAAAAAGATAACTAATGCTCATAAAGGATAATTTGATCTAGAAGTGAGAATAGGATGTGTCTACTCACAAGCTAACCAAAAGATAATCCAAATTAGTGATGGGAGAAGGATGCATCTATCCACCATTAATTTGAACAAAGTGATAATTCAACTAAGCATGTGCAAAAGGATTCATTCACACACAATTGAGTTGAACAAGTTTGATGTTTGATGTTTGAAGAATTCAAAGTCTCATGTTTGAAAGGTTTTGATGTCTACCAAAGGAGCCTAGCATAGTTGTGTCAAGATTTTCTCAAAATGTTGGTGAGATGTTTATGGTTGATGATGTTTTTGATGGATGAATGTTTGTTTTGATCTTAGAATGACCCTAGTTTAGACTTTTGCTTAACAAGACCAAGGTATTGAAGAACGTGTTATGCCCTAAGCAAGGTATCCAATCCCTTGAAACAATCTTGGATTTTGTGTGTAGTAAAATGAATATAAAGTGGGGTTGTCTCTTGAAGCATGTCTATAGAAATTAGCCAACAACTTTTCTCTAAAATCATATAACCTTTTGAGTCTTTGTTGATGTTGTTTTGGGCTAAGTTTCCTTTTCTTGGGTTTTTGTATCTTGATCTTGTGAGAAATCATTGAAAAGACATGTGTGGGGCTCAATTGCTTATCTTTGCTTTTAATGACTTCTTTTTACCAAATACACTTTCTTGATTATGTTTCAAACTAAAGATGTCCTATGTCAAAATTCCTTTTCTTCCCACAAAGTGTTGTGTGGGAATTCCAAGAAATTGAGGCAAAGGGATTTCCTAGGTTAACCCTAGTTAGAGCAAATGACGATATAAATTCAAGTGATGAGAAACCTCTAAGGACATAATCCCAAGGGAAGGCAACAACACTTAAATTTGTCAAAAGGTATTTGCTCTATCAAAAGGGGTTTGAAATTTGCATGATCATGTTTAAGTGTTTGTTTGCAAAATGTTTTCGAATACCCACTGTGTTTTCAAACAAAAAATAATTACAAGCCCTATGGATGTGATAGACAATGTTTGTTGAGTCCCCACTTGGACAAGTCCAGCTACGCCTACTTTTAGCGGATGGTTAGATGCTTGACCCCACGCTCCCTCCACGCACTCACTTATACTGGGCAGCCAAGCATCAACACCCATGAAACTCCCATGGCATGCTTTCCATCTCTACTAAAAGCCGTAAAATTGTGGGGCGGCTTCAGAACGACCGTTCTTGCACCAACAAACAGATTAAGGATTTTGGCAAATTCTAACACATAGGTTCTAGTAAGGACTTTCCGTTCGTAGGAGTTGACCCAACGTGGCAAGAGTCCCCTTTCGGATCCATCTTGTCGGAGCCAACCGCGTGATTATGGCGTTTAACCAAAATCCTCATTTATATCCCGGCTGGAAATACTCTTGGCTTTAGAGTGTTACCGGTTGAGTCGTCGCTTGGGTGAGTACTTTTTCCCCAAGGCAGGCCCTCTAAGATAAACAAAAGCGAGCAAAGACACAATCCGTAACTCGATCGATTCTTTGATGGCACAAAGAACGAGAATGTACGCGAAAATGCCCCTACTCACACTCGCACAAGATTGTTCAATTTTTAAGCCCAAAATGAAGTGTTTTAAAGCAATAAAATGTATTTTGAGTGTTTCTCTTGCACCCTAGATCGCACGAAGCGCAAGGGGAGAGGATACGCACTCAAAAGACAAAATAACACAATCAAGCACTTGTTCGTTTTAGCCTCAAAGCAATGATGACTTCATTTTAAGCACCAAAATCAAGTGTGAAGTTTGCCTTGTTCAATTTTAAACCAAAACGAAATCTAGTAAGTTTGTTCTAAGGTTCGTTTTAAGCCCTTTGCAATGAAAATGAAATTGTTCGTTTTAGCCCCAATTGAAAACTAATGTTCTAAAACGAAAAGGAAAACAATTTCGTGAAGTGTTGAATAAACACTTAAAGTGTTAAAGAACACATTGTGTTTTCAAAAAAACATTTCCCTCCTTTCGTGAAGTTGTATTGATCAAAAAAATCAAAGTGTTAAAAAACACATTGTGTTTTCAAACAAGAATCCTCCTCCTCTTTTGTTTTGCATCTTTTCGCCTTTGTTCGTTTGTATCCTTCGCTTGTACCTTCGTTTGCTTTTGTACCTATTAAAAGAAAAAGATAAATTATGTGAAGACCAAATCAAATTTCTTAAGATAATTCCAAAAAATAATTACAATAGATACAACATTTAATGAAAATAATTCCATCTTGCTAATCTTTTTAAAAGAAAATTTTCTCTTTTGAACACAAATATAAAGAAAACACTCTTTTGAAATGCCAATCAGATATTTGTCACTAAAGAAAACAATCTTTAAAAGACCAAAGTATCCTTATGCGAACGTGTCCTAATCATGAGTAAGACTAGATGTGCTTATGACCATAAATATCATTAAAGGATTGCAAAAGAAGAAGTTATGTTTGTATAAAACAACTCTTTCACTAATTATAGCTTCTTTCATGTCCTTCAATATTTTCGCCAACCAACAACTGTAATAAAGACATGAAGTCTGCATGGAATGCGTCCCTCTCCTCTTCACATTGATGTACCTATCTCCTCGTACAACTTTTGATGGATGAGTAAAGAGTTTACTGCCTACAATAAATTTGTTACTACCACGTCTAATATCTCTCAAATTATCAATGTAAGAAGTGTACTGCCATAACTCTAGATGTTCGCTGCCCATAAATGTGAGTAGACAGCTATATGCTGGTGACCAGTGCACAACGAAATTGGTATACAGCTACCAAACGCCAGTTGTTGCCAACTTTCAAGTCTCAAATTGATTCTCACAGTCTCAAATTCAAATTGAAATTTTACACAGCAAGGCTCCTCTGGCAGGCGCGCATCATCTACTGGCATAGGTTTCAAAAAGAAAAGACCCTAAGATCTGTTGAAAAGGTGTAGCAAGCAATTTACTGACAGAATTCAATGATATATATAACAACGCAACTTAATATCATCTGCATATACCAAATGGATAACCGTAGCTAGAAACTTTTTTAAAGTAGATGAAGAGATATTTGAATTTTTTTTTAGATCTGACTTGAGTTTAGACTTTCTGCGCTTTTAACTAACCACTGTTAGTCTGCAGGGATGAAGATTTGAATCTACAGCCAATAACTGTTAGCAGATGTAAATGTCAGAAACATAATGAACAAACATTAGACATATGCCATGACAACCAATACTAAAACGTGCGTGTAGATGTGCGTGGCAGGTAGATGCAGGAAGTGTGGGGAAATATCCAACAAATAATCATATTGAATGTGCGCTGTCTGTGACTACTAAAAAACAAAGAGAGATAGGTATGTGGCGTGTTTAAAGAATGGCAGGAGCGAAACAGATTCATAACATCAATAGGGGCGCTGGGAAATCCACGGCTATTACTGCTAACATCATCAAGAATGATAGAGGTGGCTATTTAATGGAAAGCACAAGAAAATATCCAATCACATTATAACTGGCAAATGTGTGATGATAAAAGAAAGAGTGATTAAGAGCAGCGAATCTTGCAGTCTTCGAAGCCATCCACTATCAAAATCTAATCATATCTGGAGAAAAGATAGCAGTCCAAATTAGCAGTCAAAATTAATACCGATACATCAGTAGACACCATCAACACTCAATGATAAAAATAGAAAAGCTGAATCAAAGCTTTACTTGAATCTGTATTAGGATCGATTCATGACTTATTTAAAAGGTCATATGCCAAATGAGTATTGAATAGCGTATCTGAATTTTCTCTGGCTAAATTGAGAATCGGCGGGCAAAGAAAATTTAACATATTACAGTGAAATCAATATGCAAGGAAAGCCGCAGGCAGAGATTGGTGAAATTTTATTAGAACCAGAAATGCACATTAGCAGATGAAAGGTAGATTACTGCACTATAAATATGTGTCTGTAATGCAGAGGCGTGTTCCTATAGCCCAAAGATATATAACTACTAATGGAAGGCTTATGACACAAAAGCAAATCTTGAGCCTAACAGTAGCTTTTTGAAAAACAATAGAAACTGCAAGTGAAAATAATACTGTCAAAACATCATTGCAATAAATATCAGAAAAGAACCAAGTAAATGAATCCACAATATTAGTGTGGCCCTCCTTCTAGCGCCATATGTGAGTACCTTTAAAAATCTGCAAACACTATGCTCAAACAAGGGTTAGTATCAACAAATCCTTCAAGAATACCCCTATGAAATACATTGCAAATGTTCCAAAATGCCACAAAAGATAAAAGAAAACCAAATGCATAATGAAAACATTCAACAAACTACCTATTCCATAGTTG
Source organism: Sequoia sempervirens (assembly GCA_007258455.2). Taxonomy (NCBI): domain Eukaryota; kingdom Viridiplantae; phylum Streptophyta; class Pinopsida; order Cupressales; family Cupressaceae; genus Sequoia; species Sequoia sempervirens. The sequence continues at coordinate 10,581 of VDFB02150092.1, read as the reverse complement.
GATTGGTGTCACTTGTGCTAGTGACCCTTTCCCAATCCTTGATAAAAGCCCAAATTGAAAATGCTATGAAGATGGTGGAGTGATGATGAACAAGATTAAATCTCAAGTGAAGAGAGTAACCTTGCATGAAATTGTGAAGATTGTGAAGCCCTTTGCTTGAGGATGATGCACCTATTTAAAGATTTTCAAAATGCCAAATGTTGAAGAGGGACCAATGTGGGATCAAAAACAAGCCAATGAATTGAGAACACTTGTCATCATGTGATTGATGGATGTATGTGCAAGATTTGGGAAGAGTGCCCAAGAGGGGGAAATTTTGAATTCAAATTTGCAATAAATTTTGAGAGGGGGACAAGAAAGAAGAGCAATAAATGCCCTGTTTGACTTGTCATGTTGAGAGAAAATGATGTTTTAATAAATCAATAAAATTGATTTATTGTGCAAGTGGGATGGGATTAGCCTTAGATTAGGATTAGATTAATTTAATGATGATTATGCTGATTTAATGCTGATTAACTGATTTGACTTTTTGGACTTTGGAAAATGATTTAAGATTTGATTTAAATGGCTTTTTTATTTTAAATAACCTTAGGCAATGAGATTATTTAAATGGATGAAGGTGATGAATGGATCTAATGCAAATGTCTAGTTTAATTGATAAATGATCCTGATCGAATGCATAATGTAAAATTTGCATTCTCTGTGAAGAAACCTGAAAGGAGGAAGAGGTCGTCAGTCTCAGGGACAACTGTGAGGTCTAATGGAAAAAGGTAGATCATCATTTATGATAATACTTCAGAAAATTCAAAGTGATTCTGATGGAAGTTTAAAGATGGACACGAAGGCCAGAAGTTATTGCTGTGGATGTAAAAGATCTGAAGGCTTCTCCTGAGGACGATCCTTCACCGACATGGACAATGGGGATTCATATTGAATGTGGCATTAACTTCATTCCAAAAGATCTAAGGGCCGACTCTTCTGAAGGGGGATATTTTGTAAACCCTAAAGCAGGGGCCAACACATTCTTTTTGGCACGTTCTGTATATATGGCATTTTTGCCTCTTTTAGTGGGGGGAGTTCTAGAAAAGATAGAGAGAGATTTTTTTTAGAAACCAGTAGCAGTAGAGAAACTTAAGAATTAGCAATAGAATAGGAGTTAGATTCAAAAGGCAGTGATGTATCTTTCAAGTTTTCTTAGTATAGATGGAAACGGTTTGAAGACATAGGTTTTCTGTACACTGGTGATTGTGCCAAATTTGTAAATGTTGCTTATCTGTTTCACTAACAGTAGAAGCAACTAGATTAAAATATACTTCATATTGTGTTCCTAAATGGTGTTTATCTTGGGTTAATCATTTGATTTGAAAAGCTTGCAAGGAATGAAGTCTTATTTTATGTTTTGTGTAATAGTGATTTGCAATCTGCTGTTGAAGTTAGCACTGTGAATGAATGAAACTGTGTGTTAATCATAAGTTAATTTTGTTCTGCAGTTTTAGTCAGGAATTCCTTGAAAGGTAACAAGTCTGGTTAAGTTGGATGAATTATCATTCTCTTTGGTTCCAAAGCTTTGATCTATCTTTTTTTTGTTTCTTTAAAAACACTGGTTAAAATAGGTTTAAATTTATGTTTGATCTTAGAACAATCCAAAAGCTCAACACTAGCAAGCCCCTTGAACATTATAGTTCACATCAACCATTGAGTGAAATCAACAAAGTCGAGAACCAATTACAAAGACCTTGGGAGTTAGGTATCCATGCGTTATTCTTTCTCTCTCAGGAGAACATAATAGTAATATTATGTTTACTATTGTTGTGCTCATCTGAACCATCAATAGTTACCACACGCGGCAGAAAAGTCACCATCGTTGGATCATCACAACCTCCTAGGGCATCCACCTCAAATCTGAGATCTGTCCCCCATGGCTACAATGTCCTAGACCAGTTGAAAAGAACACCCGCTCGGATCTCGATCATGGAGTTGCTGAAGATATCCCCTGCACATAGAAAAATCCTTAAGCAAGCATTGGCTTCATCCACCATCTCTGTGGATCTAGATGCTAACCAGTTCCAAGATATAGTTGGAAATATTACTACCCGAAGCCTCCTCACATTCTCCGATCAAGACTTTCCTGCACAACTATCTCATAATCACACTCTCCAGCTTGAAGTCCTGGTTCATAAAAACAAAGTTAAAAGGGTCTTGGTGGATGGGGGTGAAGGTCTCAACATCTGTTCCCTCAAACTAATAAAAAATCTAGGATTCTCAAAGGACTCCATTGAAAAAGGTAAAGGAATCACGATCAGACCTTATGATGATCAAGAAAGAGTGTCTCAGGGCACTATCCAACTCCCCATGCAAGTGGGGCCAACCATTATGGAAACCACATGCCAGGTTCTTGACCTTGATTTACCCTATAACATTCTCCTGGGATGCCCATGGATCCATGTTATGCAAGTAGTTGCATCAACCTTCCATCAATTCGTCAAATTCCAATATCAAAATCAAGAGGTCACGATTCATGGTGATCCTAAGCCTTTTTCCTATTGAAAAATCCTAGAAGCAAAATACTATAAAATCGCACAAGTGCCAAAAAATGATGAAGGCCCTACCACCCCATATGTAGACCCAACTACATTAGCCTCCACATCTGAGACAAAGACACCAGCCATCCCTGAAATATCCAAAATCAAGGTCATTATCTAGGACAATGGGTGTGGAGATTATAAAATGAAGAACAATGCTTTCGTGATAGGAGAGTTACCTCAATCTCCTAGGTCTCACGGGCATCCCCAACCAGCTGAAACATCATCCCAAACCTTCAAAGCAACCCATCTAGATTTAGACATTGGGGAAATCTAAGTCATGAAGTGGTAGATGAAAGAGACATATCAAGCTTGCTATACCAAGATGAAAGGCCCACACCTAATCTTCCTATGGATGAGAGCAGTAAAGGACTCCAAATGATGCTTGGTATGGGCTATGACAAAAACAAGAAACTTGGAAAAAAAGACAATGGTTTTCTAATACCTATCATCCAAGAAAGGCATATGAGAAATCTTGGTCTCAGATGTACCCCTCTAAATGTGGCCATACTTGGCAGAGGTTCCCTAGTTAAGAAGGTCAAAACTCCCCCTCAGTAATCAGCAGTCACCCTTTGGTTACTTGTATCCACAGGTTGCATCATAGACAATTTTACCTTTGACATAACTGATGTTTGTAGTAGTAGTGATGACAAAGATCCCATAACCAACTTACCTATGCTTTTCAAGGATACTACCCTTCTCATGATTAGTACATGGTCTTTTGAGTCAACTAGTCAAACCCACGAAATAAACCTAGTCTATCCCCAACTCATTGATTACGACAAACAAGGACCACCAGTTCTAGACACATTCAAAAATGATGAGGCACTCTCAGAATTCATGGGATTATGGGATACTATACCATACAAAGATCACAAGGATGGATTTGACATCATACTAGACACACATGCTTATTACGGGGAAACGATTGAATCCTTTAGCCCCAAAAGTGAAAATTTGAGAATAATCTCTAGGTCCTTGAGTGAAAACCACACTCTGGCACTCTTTGACATGAAAACAGTAAAAATAAAGGACATATCCAATGGTGAAAACCTCTTTGAGGTGTCGGAGGATGAAGGATTCACTCTTCCTCTCAGTGCAATACATCAGGAGAAGCCGACGGTTCTAGAAAAAACGTGTAATCCAGTCAACTTGGGAATAGAGGAACAACCACACATAACATTCTATGTAGAGTCACTTCTCACAGAAGAACAAGAACTCTCAGATTCCTTCCTAAGGGAAAGGAAAGTAAACTTTTCATGGACATATACCGACATGCCTAGACTTGATCTAGAGGTTGTGGTTCATCACCTAGTTATATATCCTGAAGCAAAGCCCATCAAACAAAAGCTCAGAAAGATGCATCCCCAAATAGCATTATTAGTCAAAATGGAATTACAAAAGTTCCTATATGCAGGATTCATACGGCTGGTTGATTATCCAGGATGGGTCTCCAACCTTGTACCTATTTCAAAGCCCACTGAGGGCATCCATATCTGCATAGATTTTAGAGACCTCAACAAGGCCTGTCCCAATGGTGAATTTCCACTACCAAACATTGACATGATCGTGGACATGACAATAGGACATGAGATGCTATCGCTAATGGATAGATTCTCAGGGTATAACTAGATCATGATAGCAAAAGAAGACCATCACAAAATGACTTTTACTTGTCCATGGAGGACATATTGTTGGAATATGATGTCGTTTGGGTTGAAGAATGTAGGAGCAACTTATTAGAGGGCCATGACACTAATATTTCATGACATGATCCATAAAACTATGGAAGATTACGTGGATGATATATTGGTTAAATCCAAGGAAAGATGAGATCACATAGCAGCATTGAGTGCCATCTTTGACATACATGAGGAATACAAGGTCTGACTAAATCCAAAGAAGTGTGTCTTCAGGGTGTAGTCAGGTAAGCTCTTAGGGTATATTGTATCCATGAGAGGAATCGAGGTTGATCCATCCAAAGTCAAAACAATACTCAAAATGGAGGCACCTAGGACATTGAAACAACTAAGAGGTCTACAAAGAAGGCTCCAGTCAATCTGCAGATTCATAACACAACTAGCAGACAAGTCCATCCCCTACTCTCATCTACTCCACAAGGGGGTAGCATATAGGTGGGATGAAAAGTGTGATCAAGCCTTCAACAAGATCAAGGAATACTTACTCATGCCACTAGTGCTCATGCCACTGATTCTAGGAAAACCCTTGATCTTAGACATATCAGCAACAACAAGAGCTCTTAGCGCTCTCCTAGCATAGCACGATGAAAATAGAAAAGAGAGAGCTATCTATTATATCAACAAAACTATGGTGGGCCATGAACTGAACTATACATCTATTGAGAAATCCTGTCTAGCGGTTGTATTTGCAACACAAAAGTTCATACATTACATGCTAGCCCATCAGATAAAGCTCATAGCAAAGATAGATCCCCTTAAGTACTTTCTTTCCAAAGAAATGCTTACAAGGTGGACAACCAAGTGGGTTATGATCCTCACAGAGCATGACATAGAGTATGTGAAGCATAAGGCCATCAAAGGAAAAGCAATAGAAAATCAACTAGTAGAAGCACCCATATATGCAAAAAACCCACTTGTATTAGAGTTCCCTGACGAATCAATCTTCAACCTAAGTGTAGCCGACCATTGGAAAATTTACTTTGATGGGTCCTACATGCAACATGGATTGGGAGCAAGGATCTTCTTTATCACTCCACAGGGAGATTGTATACCTAAATCATACAAGTTGTCATTCCCTTGCATGAACAACATTGCAGAATATGAAGCTCTTGTCATAGGGCTAAGGATTGCAGTGTAGTGGCAGATAATGGCACTTAAGGTTTATAGAGACTCATAGCTCATTATCAATCAAATCAATGGTGAGTACCAAACAAAGGATGACAAGTTGACTCCCTATAAGAAGTTGGTGGAAAGTCTTAAGGAGTTCTTCATCGATATCACCTTTGAGCAGTTACCAAGAGTAAATAATAGAGTGGTGGATGCAATGGCTACAATCGGATCACTCCTAGATGTCCCTCACAACATCCTAAAGCAATAATTCCTCATAGAGCATCTTCTCATGCTCGCATTCAAGGTACCAAAGTCTGAATTTGTGTGCAAAATCATTGGCCCTGGTGATTGTCGAAACCATGATATATACACTTATCTGAGAATAGGAGTTCTCCCAGCCGACATAACCTTAAACCTTAAGAAATCCTTTGTCAAGAAAGCATCTCGTTTTGTCATCCTAGGAGATACCCTTTACCGTAGAAGCATTGAGGGAACCCTGTTACGTTGCTTAAACACTGAGGAGGCATTGACTGCCTTAACTGAGGTACATAATGACATTTGTGGTTCGCACTCGAGTGGTATGACCTTGGCCAAGAAATTGTTGAGGACGGGGTATTATTGGCCTACCATGGAAAGAGAAGCACATGACTATGTCAGAAGGTGTTTACAATGTCAGTAGTATGAAGATCTCATTCATGCACCAACTTAGGGGCTTAATCCAATTGTCACACCTTGGCCTTTCTCATAGTGGGGGCTCAATCTTGTTGAAAATATCACACCCACCTCATCCAGTGGCCACAAATTCATCATCACTGCCACTAAGTACTTCACAAAGAGGGTGGAAGCTATGCCAATGACTTACATTACTAGAAAGAAAATATCCAAGTTCATATTGAACTACTTAATATGACACTATGGTGTCCCACAAGCCATTATCTCAAACAATGGGACACCATTCAAAAATTAGTATGTTCGTGACTTATGCTACAAATTCAAAATCCAACATCGCTTTTCCACCCTGTATTATCCCCAAGGAAATGACCAAGATGAGGCTACAAACAAGACCATTCTAAAAGTCATCAAGAAAATGGTTAATGAAGTTGGTCGTGACTGGAACTTGCAATTAAATCATGCCCTTTGGGCCTATTGAACAAGCATTCGCACACCCATAGGTGCCACCCCATTCTCCCTGGTCTACGGATCAAAAGTCATAGTCCCCATCAAGGTCGAGCTCCTATCACTGAGAATATCACTGCAGAACCTCATCGTGGATGAGGAATACTAGGTTTTAGGACTAAATGAGCCAGAACTACTAGATGAGCAGTGCATGGATGCCTTAAACCATTTGCAAGTCTACCAAAACTGACTTAAGAGAAGCTACAACAAGAAGATCAGAGGCTAGACATTTCAGGTAGGTGAGCTTGTGCTAAAAGAGAACCAGAAGAATGTTTTGAATCCAGATAGCAAGGGAAAGTTTGAACCTAATTGGTTGGGGCCATTTTTCATCATAGCAAGCTACAAGTTAGGGGCATATCAGTTATCAACACCCAAAGGGGAACCTCTACAGGAGCCCATGAACAACTCCCATCTCAAGAAGTTTTATGCCTAATCTTTCAAGGTATAAAACCAAAAATACAAAAATAAAATTAGAAAATGTCTTGAAAAAATGGTCACCCTAATGAAAACTTAGAAAACAGGCATCTTGGTAACAACAAAAAAATCAAATAGCAAAAATCCAAAAAAATTATAAAAATGACTAAAAATAGTAAAGAGAAAAAAATCGTCCTCTAGTGAAAACCACTTCGGTAGCTTTGGGCAAGTACCTTGGCAAAAACCTGGAAAAATAGGCACCTTGTGTAAATAAGCACTTTCCATCCACCAGGATCTTTAAGGCTTGTTTTGCATCACCCATTCATCACACTTCATCATCCATTTATCTTTCATCCATCATCCATCAGTATCCGCATCATAGCTTGGTCCTATGTTTGTATCATGATCCCTCCTAGTACTACTCGGCCCATTCTAAGGTCGGCCTTTATCAAAGTAGTCTATTGCATCACCTAAGGGCATGTTCTCATCATATTAGATTCGCGGTACATTCTTAAAGTCTTCCTAAATCAGAAAATCCAAAACATCAGAAATCAAAAAATCCAAAAACATTCGTGAAAATCAAAAAATCCATCGGAAAATCAAAAATCTAAAAACATTCATAAAAATCAAAAAATTCAAAAACATTCATAAAAATCAAAAATCCAAAACATCGTAAAATAAAAATCCAAACATCAAAAAATAAAAAATCCAAAAACATTCATAAAACCAAGAAAATCCAAAAACATTCAAAACATTCAAAATTCCAAAAATAGGTCAAAAATTAAAAAACAGAGTCGTCTTGTCGAACTACGTCATCTCTGAGCTTTGAACGTAGGCAAGGTGGATCTTTGATCTTCCCCCGAGACACTTAGGTAAGCCCTTTAGGAGTTTGTCACAATAAAATGGCAATCCATTTGTTCATATCTCATCAATAATCAAGTTTGTGTCAGTCGAACTACATGGTCTCTATGTGTATAATGTAGGCAAGGTTAATCTATTGATCAGCCCTCGAGGCCCCTAGGATAGGTCTTTAGGTTAGTCTCTTGGTCAAAATCTCAGAAAACCCCAAAACATTAGAAAATGAAAAATCAAAACATTTGAAAAATATCAAAAATACCAAAAACAACCTCAAAACATTTAGAAAACTTCAAAAACATCCAAATATTTGAAAAAATCCATCCATCCCATCTCACTTTCACCCGCAATAAACATCACTTACAATAAATCATCGTCATCCTCAACCTTTGGTGAAATAGTAAGAAACAAGTCTAGCAGGTTAAAAAGAGAAAACTCAATCATCAAAGTCTCAAGTCTAGGTCAGTAGGTAAACAAGTTGGTCAACTCTGTGTCAATAGCCTATCATCCAATCAGTCCCAAATCAATCATCTGATATCATCATGTCCTAGGATGCATCCTTCCTACAATGGACATCAACATCAAGAATCATCGTAGTTTAGTCTTGGCTAGCGGTATTGAAGAACATTATCTTGTTTGTTTACTTTATCTTTGTCTTTTGGATTATCTTATTTGCGCTCATTTCGATGACCTCTCGATGATGTCCCAAACGAAGGGATTTAGAGAGAAAGAAATGGGGCAACGATCATTATCTTTTTATCTATTGTGCTTGTTGGATATTCCAATAATATAACCTTGGTCATGTGTGCTTTGTTTGGATGTAAGGAGGATGTCTTGAGTATCTTTTTGACCACATAGGAGGGCTTGCCTTCGTATGTTTTGGTCAGAGATGTTTGGAATATCTAAACGACATTCTAAATAAGGTTTCGTATGTCAAGTGTGAACAGGAGTACTCCTATTTGATTGTTGAGTCAAAGTCCATCACACTAGGTGCAATGCCATCCTGGTTTTTTATACCTTGATGCATCGTGCCTACGTGTGTTAGCAAACATAAGGTAAATGGCCCTTTTAAAGTCCCAACTCCTTGGTAAGCAGATCATCATCATCACCATCATCTTTTGACTTTTGGAGTCTCTTGCTTTCTTCTATCTTGTTTCCGCACTAACATCGTACCATGATAGTTAATCAAAAATCATCATCACCATTGCATCCATCCTGCATCCACAAATCGTTAGCATGTTGCATACCATTCACATACATTACATTTTCATTATTGCATAATATAGATTGGTTATTCTAAGCATCTCATAAACCATACATATGCATTCATTACATAAGCATAAAGGAACCATCACATAGGCATTATTAACTCACATCATTGTCAAAGCATCTATTGCATCATCACATAAACATCATAATATAACTCATTTACATCCATTACATAACCATATAACAATGCATACATATCATCCATTTGCATTATCATGACATAGGCATCATATCATAACATAGACATCATTACATCATCATTAAATACATCATTTCATAGACATCATTATAAAATGCATCATTGCATCATGTCATGTGCATCATCATAAATGCATCACCATATCATACATGAGAAAGATAATGAAAAAAAAGAAGAAAATGATTGCATCTCATACATGTTATCATCATCATCCATTTAAGCATTGTAATATAGATCTGTTAGTTTAAGCAATCACATTTTCATACATCATCATCAAAAGCACATAGAAAAGATAATGAAAAAGAAATGCATCCATAAATCACTACATCACATCATCAACATCATGTAGAAGTATATATCACATTGCATCACATAAGATAGAATCATTGCATATAAACCATCGCATATAGAAAAAAAAATCCATCCATAATACATAAACAAAATAGGACATATTATACATCGAATCAAATCATCGCATCTCATATATATCATCAAAATAATATACACTGTCATGGTACAAATCGAGATCAGGTGTGTATCAATCAATATAAAGTACAAATCGCCCACGGGGCTATCAAAAATGAGCTCGTGAAGCACAAAAAGAATCATGTCTCTGATCAAGAGTGGGCTAGCCCTGCTACCTACCCTCACCCTCGCTGGCTTGACTCTCTTTGTGGTACTTTGGAGGTTGGTACCCTATTTGCTACGAAAAAACTGGGACCTGAGACACTAGGGGCATGACCTGATGATAATGAACTTTGTAATAATCGACCTCTCGGACCGCCTCCTTGTATGCTCATATTGAAATTAAACTCCAGGAGGAGGATGTGGACATACTCTCTAGCTGTTGTCTGCAGCCCATCTCCTGTGCTGCTCTGAGCTCTATGGCCTGTCTCTACTAGACAACCTGGTCCCACTCTGTCTTGAGTTGGTCCCTCTCTACTGTCAAAGCAACAACCTATCCCTGTAGCCCTTGGACCTGTGCCTGTAACTGCTATATAAGGGCGTCCCTTTGATCAGGTGGAGGTGGCGGTGGTGGTGGTGGAGGTAGTGGAGGTCCCTGATCTCTCTGAGGCGGTTGATCAGCCTATTTATCCTGATCCTACCTACCCTAGTCCTAATCCTGCTTCGGCTGATCCTACTGTCCCCTGCCTGGATTCATTTGCTAAGGTGGCCCACCTCCTCATCAGCCCCTATCTCCATCCGCATCTCCATCTCCTTGATCTCCTTGGCCTCGACCTCATCCTACCCCTCTACCCTTGGCTCTCCACTGTGC
>VDFB02150091.1:0-51973 GCA_007258455.2 Sequoia sempervirens | reverse complement strand
TAAAAAAGGTGAAATATTTTATTAAAGGAAAAAAGACGCCACCTTTTGGAGGGAAAAGTGTTGAATTCAAATTGGAGTTTGGGCGCCCTTCTTGAAGTTTCTAGAAGACTCTCCTCATGTCTATTTATTCAGGGCTCAGCTCTTCATTTGTCATCTTTTGTCTACCATACCGTTATGCTGCTGGATTGTCTTCAGGCACTCGCTTCGAGAAAAACACACCTCCTAGCAATGGGCTCATCTTCTTGTTTGAAAGATAGCAACTAGTTGAGAGATAGCTTGTAATAGGTTTGTCTTGCATTTCAGTCGAGTATTTTGCATTTTGGAGTTCTGGTTTTGCATTTTCTGTCTCATTTTGAAGTTGCTGAATGTCATAGTGGAATGTAAGAATTGCTTATATCTCATAAAATAAAAATACTGTTGTTCTGGGCATTGTTTAAATCCATTGCTCCATGAGGGGCGACCATGCTTGCAAAGTTTTGGAATTTATATTGCAGATTTGGATTTTTTAGAGCAAAATCGCCCTTACTGCTAGGCCATACCATTTGAGGAGCTTTGTGTTTTGTGCAAAAAATAAATGTTGGCTTTTTGGGTGAGTTTCAGTGCCTTGACTTGAGTGCCATCCTTCTTAGGGTATGTTGCATCTGATATCTCGTCATTTGGTGAAGTTATGAGTTAGATATGTGCATTTAGTTGAGTTTTGCTGTTGCTTCCACGCAACACCACAGCTCTGGCGCATACTTGTGTGAAATCTGAGTTTAGAGAGGCTGGTTATGCATTGTGAAAGTCTTCTAGGTTATTACAGCATTGAAGAACTTAAAAAATTGGGCTCTGGTAAAGCATTCTGATATATTGTAAGCTGTTTAGTAGTACTAACAACAATTCTCCTTTTTATCTTCCATCTACTTATTGTAATACTCGCTGCATAAGTGGAAGAGGCTGGCTTGCCGCCTATTTACTTTCAATTAGTAGTTATAGGGACCCTCTGACTATATGCTCGCCATCGCTCGGCGCCATTCTTGGTTAGGGTTATTCAGCTCATCATGCATTGATCCTCTGCCATATGCTCGTCTACCCAGACGCATTCTTGGTTAGAGTTCCTTTCCAGTTGCATAAGCATTAAATCCTCTGACCAATGCTCACACCTTGCCCACACCGGGATCCTGGTATACATTCTGGTTAGAGTTGCTTTCCGCATCGTTTTGGTTTAGTGCTAACCTTAACCAGTGCGTGTTGATTGTAATTTGTAATCGAAAAACAAAAAAAAATTGTTCGGTTCATTACAGATGGGTTTGCAATGATGCACAGTTACAGGTAACGAAGCAATGTAGGTTAAGATTTGCTATCACCGCAAAATTTATAGATGAGGTAGAAGTTGATGTGGTTCCTTTAGATATTTGTGGGCTTGTACTAGGGAGTTCTTATCTTTATGACTAAAAAGCAATCTTTTATAGGGGAAAAAACAAATATTACCTTTTTAAGGATGGTAAAGAATTCATTGTACGTGCACATAAGATTAAGACTACTCTAACATTGGTGAATACTGGTCAAATGAAGAGGTTAGTCAATGCTAGTAAGAACTTTGTATTGATGATTGAAAAGCTAAAGAGGATGATAAATTTGAGGCATTCAAAGGGTGTGATCTAGAGCATAAAGCTGAATTGGTCAAAGTAATTTCCGCCTATGATAACTTATTTTAGGAGCCAAATGGATTGCCACCAAAGAGAGATACAACATGAAATCCAGTTAGAGTAGGATGTGCCTCTTCCAAACATCGACATGTACCATTTATCGGTTATGCATAATGAGGAAATCAAGAAGCAGGTTCAGGAGTTGGTTGAGAAAGGAGTTATTCGTCCAAGTACCTCTCCTTGTGGTTCTCCAATTGTGTTGGTGCCAAAGAAGGACGGGTCTTGGAGAATTGCATCGACTGCAGAGCCCTGAACAGGATAACAATAAAGAACAAGTATCCTCTTCCCCGAATAGATGATTTACTTGATCAATTGAAACATGCAATTTATTTCACTAAGACTTGCGTAGTGGATGTCACCAAATAAGAATTACGGATAATGATATACGAAAAACTGCTTTCAAGTCAAAACAAGGACTGTATGAGTGGTTGGTCATGACCTTTGGGCTTTGTAATGCACTAGCTACCTTTATGAGAGTCATGAATGATGTTTTTTGTCATTCATAGATGATTTTGTCATAGTCTATTTGGGTGATATACTTGTATTCAATCGAACTTGGGAAGAACATGCAAAGCATGTAAAGAAAGTACTGGATGTATTGAGAAAAGAACAATTGTATGTAAAGATGTCAAAATGTGAATTTGCAAAGACATCACTAGTGTACTTAGGCTATATTGTAGGAGGTCACTTGAAAGTGGATCCTGCCAAGGTCGAAGTCATTGTAAACTGGCCTAAGCTAAGTATAGTTACAGAAGTCAAAATTTTTCTAGGTGCAGTACAGTATTGGAGAAAGTTCATAGCTAACTTATCTTACATAGCATCTCTGTTGCATGCACTGACAAGTGTGAAGAAGTCTTTCCAGTGGGGAGGTCCACAACAAAAGGCCTTCGATACTTTAAAGGAAAAGCTCAACACTGCACCGGTTCTGGCTCTATCGGATATACAACAACCGTTGAAAATTGAAACAAATGCTAGTGGGTTTTCCATGGGAGCAGTACTCATGCAAGGAGGTAAACCTATCTTCTTTCATTTTGAAACTTTCACAACTGCGGTAAGTAACTATCCCACATATGATTAAGAATTGTATGCATTAGTTCAGAGTGTAAAGAAGTGGAAACATTATCTAATGGGTAAAGAAACGATAATACACACAGATCATCAACCACTTCAATATTTGCACTAACAATCTAAATTGCAACAAAGCAGACACTTTAGGTGGATTGGTTTTCTACAACAGTTTCATTTGGTTATAAAATATAAGAAAGGTTTAGAACAAAGTAGCAGATATGTTATCTAGGCCTTCTACAAATGCTACAAGTATTGTTAAAAGTAGTGCAACGGCACATGAAAGTTATCAAGAACAATATGCTAAAGACAAAGACTTTAAGGATATTTATGCAACATTAATTCAAGGCAAACATGTAGAAGAGAAAGATTACTATTTGTAGGACAAGTTATTGTATCACTTAGGAAAGTGTTAGTTTTATGATCAGATTTAATGCATAGAAATTAATTCAAAATCAGACACAATAACACAGCAGATACCCTGGGAAAACCCTCCACTTGAGGGAGAAAAACCCAGCAACAATATATCACTTAAATATTGATTAACAATAGAGTCTCTTTTACAATAGAGGCCGATATGAAGGCCTATCACATGCACTCCAATATGATGCAACAGAATAACAAATTGAGATAATCTAATAATGATAATCTCAGCCAACAATATGTCGATCTCCTCTCAATGATAAACTCAAACTTCCTTATAGAGAACTCACACTTCAATGAATGATATCGAACTTAACTTTTTTTTTTAATGAAAAACAATGAGAATGCCAATGAATATATATACAATATAGAGAGGAGGACGTGACTCTTCACAATCAAGTCGGCTTACATAGAAGAATGCAACTCTTCATTGAATCGAGTCCCAAGGAGTATAAGGTGAGCCTCAATAAGAATACATCTCTTCATTTAATTCGTGCTTCTTCTATAACTAAATATAGTTATAAATCGTGCCTCTTCATTTCAGCATTATCTAGAGAAAGATGCATCTCTAATGTCGGCCAATATTAATCATAAATATATAATTCAAATAGCCGTAAGGCTACATTTGAATTATCTTCACACGCAGATCTGGAAGAAGCAGACCAACACTGCTAGAACATCAACACTCCCTCTCAGCTAGGGATGATACTTCCAACTGGACAAGACATATCACCTCATTGTGATGTCTACCACAATGGCTATAACCATAATTGGAAAAAAAAGAATATCACCTCATCGTGATATCAGATATCACCTCAACATGATATCAACCATAATGGCTACAACCATGTATGGTATGTACAAGTGTTCATCACTTGCGTGATGTTGTCACCTCAACATGACTTTCACCATGGCTCTCCTAGAGAGTGAAACACAAGTACAAAAGTCATCACGGACTCTCTCACGTGATGCTGTCATGGAGTCACACACATGACATCCACCATGGCTCTCCCAGAGGGTGGAATCAAGGGATTACACCTCGAACTTCTCTTACAGAGAAGAACTCGTTAATCAAGGGATTACACCTCAAACTTCTCTCACAGAGAAGAACTTGTTATCAAGGGATTTCACCTTGAACTTCTCTCATTGAGAACAACTCATTACAGAGGATCATTGATACTGAGATTCTTTCTTAGTTAAGGCTGGATTCTCCACCATACTGCTTATCTCTCGAAGTACTCAAACTTTTATTCTCGAGAGAGGGCTTGGTGAGAATGTCTCACACCGCCTTACCGATATAATTTCATCTCAGATAGGTTTCAATACTATAGCTCGGGAGTATAGTGGTATTTGATTCGAATATGCTTAGTTCCGCTATGAAACATGTGGATTGATGTAAAGTTTCACACAACTCGTTATCACAATGAATGATAGTAGGCTCCATTGATTGTCCAAAATAATCCTATATGAGCTTACGGCCACATCAGGCTCTAAGCTTCCATTACTGTTGCAATATACTCACTGGCCAGACTAAATGCTATGATGACTATTTCCTCGCACTGTGAAATCATAGCAGATCCTAAACTGAAGCAACATCCAGAGGTACTTTTCCAATCAGTGACAGTCCCTGGCCAATCAAAATCAATAAAACCATGCAGCTCCAAGTCCACATCTAAAGAATATCTCAACTCATATCCAACTACTACACAAGTATCTCGTGATATGCCGACAACAAGATGTATCTGTCTCGGTTCACACATGAATTGACTAAGTGCACTCACAACATAACAAATATTTGGTCTAGTGTTAACTAGATACATCAAGGACCTGATCAACTGTTTGTACATCGTAGGATCTGTTGATGTGATTTTTGTGACCGCACCAATCAACAGAACAAAGTATCTGAAGGCTACTCCATTCTCTCTTGATCAAAGTATTTCGTACGTTAAGATTGCGAGAGAGATCGTACGTTCAACTCCAAGGTTCCAATAATGCAATGGAATACCCTCAGTCGGTTCGTTGTGATTGGTTGTTTTCACGAGGGGACTTACACAATTGTTCAGAGGTTTGCAGATGACAGCAGGTTAATGATTGAAAGGGGATTTTCGTGCGTTGCGAATGATTCAACAATAAGGTATGTTTTTCCTAAAACTAACCAGAAATGTACTGAAATTAAATGAGTGCAGGGTTCTAGGAGATCTAAGTTCTAGTCTAAGTGCAAGATATGTGGAGCTTGACTTCAACGGGCTTCAACCGGACTTTGCCTTGCCTCGCGTGGGACAACTTCAACAAAGTCGGTGCAATCTTCAAGGGAGCAGCGAAAGGTATTCAGATTACAACTCAACATGCAAATACCATCAAGAGGACGCATACAAACACGTGAATCACAATCGAAGTTAAGTTTGAAAAGTATTCCAGTTGACCACACAAGGCAAACTTGCCGCCAACAAGCTGCTAGTGCTATGGATTAAAACGAAGCCGCCTTGATGAAACACCACAATCCACAACTAATATCTACTTGCATGAAAATGAAAATTACTCTAATCTAAACTACTTGAAGTGGAAGGGATGAAGAAATCTTGCTAACTGCTCATAACAAAGACGAATTCACCATCAATGAAAGCTTCTTTTTATTATGATAGTTTTGACAACAATCTCTTACAAAGTTTTCAAAGGAAAACTTTCCTTCTCCTCCAAACTATGCTATGCTAACAAGCTATACTAAGCTATCTCTCTACTCTAGTCTCTGATCTGATCTAATCTAATGATATGATATACAAATGAGGGGGGATGCCCCTTTTATAGTTGGCCCAGTCCAATGGACAACTTAGATTACAATCAAATGAAGGGCTCAGATTAAGCCACATCAGCCCTAACCCTAAAAACTACCAGAATGGGGAGTGGTACAATAAATGAATCAAAAGATTCCCACTCACTCCCAAAATAGCAAAGGCAATTAATGCCCACAATCAGTCATCTAGAAGGTCATCATCCGGTGAAGGCATTCTCGGGTTTTTCCTCGCTTAATGCGAAAAGCACCCATCTCGGGCAAGACACTTTCCAACTTCAATTGAGATTACGAGGATCAAGTTGAATTTAACATCGCGGATCGTCATTTCATGTCGCGGTAATACAAGACTTTCCACAACAGGCATCCCTTTGAGGTTTCGAATAATGGGCCGAGAAAGTCGAGGTGTTCTCAAAGTCATTTTGAACAAAAGTCTTCACCTCGGAAAAGAAAGGTGGCAGCTTGCTCCTCAAGCCATTAGTAGTCACCTCATCAGAATTCAGCCTCCTAGCAAAGATAGCCTCTAAGGTGTTTAGGACTCCATCAATAATGTTCGTTATAGCCTTCTGGACTCTGGCCGAATCTGCTTGTGTTGCATTGAAGAATCCTCGGCTTGTGATTACTGAAGAGTACCAGCCAGTAAAATCATACCTATCACCCTCCTGAATTACTCCTCCATCAATCAACATCTGCAAGAGAGTATGCATCAAAGCCTCCAAACGCTGAATAACCTTGCTCTGATAGATATGAGCATCACACCAGGCATGATCAACTGCATCCATTCGTGCCATAATGCCGAAGTTTACGGTAAGCATGAGCAAGCACCTCCATAAATCTTTCTGGTTCTTTAACATTAATGCTGGCTACCACTTGATTCGCTTTGTGCTATTCTGCAATCTCTGTGCTACTAATCGATTCTTCTAGATAACTTCGATGGAAGTTTCACTATTGATTCTCGCCTACAAGGATTTATTAACCGTTGCACGTGAGCTCCATCAATGCTCCATTACTTCCTTTCTTCAATTTCTTGCATTTGTTCTCAGCCTTTGAGCCACCTATCCTGAGCTACCGATAGAGTTATCACACTCCAATTATCTCATGGGTTCGGTAATACCTAACTCCAAGGTGGTGATCATATAATTTTCTAGTACAGCCTCATCTCGATCACACTCGACCCTTGGCACAGCCACATGAAGGGTGCGAGAGCCATCCTCATCTGTTGAAATCTTCAAAAATTTCCTAGCTCTCTTCTTTGTTGGAGGTGCACTGATCCTACTCAAGAATTCTTCCATCTCAATTGTTGGATCAGCTTCTTCACTGGGGCTCCTCATTCTATCTCTGGGCCAATCTAGTACTACCTGCTGTATAACAAATGGCTGCTCATCCCTTGCTTCTTCCTCACAAACTTCTTCTCTAATTTCATCCTGACGGGGCTCATTGGCTTCTATGGGCTGAGTATCTCCAGAAACTTGGGCCTCCTATCCTGTAACTGTATCATCCTCTAGAGCCGCCTCAAGCTCACGCTGGAAGTATGTATCTGTAGTAGTTTCCTCATCTTCTTCCTGCTGATTATCTCTGGTGGGTGCATTGACACTCTAGCCAACAGATTCTCTTTGGGGTGACCGATTCGCTTCTTGTAACTCCTGTTCCTTATTCAACATATTTCTCTGATCAGCAAATAGTGAAACCTCCTGTATGCTTGGAGAACGTGTCTCCAATGGTGTAGGTGATTCTACCACAATTCTTGGAGGCTCCGGCTGAATTGGCTCTTTCCTTCGAGACTCTGTAGCTCGATCAACCTGTTTCTTCTTGGTGGCAATTGGCGTCCTATGATCTCCCATCAAATTGTAAGTCAAAGGAATTGAACTACTCTTCAGCCTATTCAGATGCCTTTCAATCCATCCTCTGGTGAATGTCAAGACTGGTATGCAAAGTGTGTCCAGATCGGCAATCTCCGGCTCCGACCAATCTGGAAGTGGGAGTGGCATATCCCTCACTGCCTCATAATCTGGATGAAGAACGTTCATGTCCTTGTCCACCTGGTCTGGTACTCGAATAATCTCACACTCCCTGATCATACTCAAAGGTAGTCTTGAAAACATTCTCTTTCTAACTTCAGTCTCATCCCACGCACCAGCCCAGTAATCTTTAATATTTGCCTTATGCCTAAACTCTTCTGATAGTATCCATCTAATATTGCTGTGGGGGTCATAATGTTGTCTGCTAGTGTGATAAGAAAAGTGGAAAAACTGAACTCATTCTCAGCTTCCTTGGCTGCCTGTAGTGAAGGACACACTTCGTCTGAATTCCCCATGATAATCGGGAAGTCAAGTCCTCCCTTCTTCTTTTTCTTTTGAATCTTATCATAGACGATGAGTTGCCTAGATATCTCTAACATCAAAATCCTATTTGTAGGGTATTTGGGCAATCTATACGGATATGAAGAAAACCCTTGCAGCCTAACATAAGTAAACTTCGGAAATTGGATAAACCAACAACCGTACCTTTCTATCAATTCTTGAGCTTCCTTTGAGATCCTGTGATGAGTCCTTTGTTGAAGTGATCTTGTTATGTGCATAGTGAAGGCATCATTGACTCTCTTGTAATGAGATGTGCTTGTCAAATGCAGTTGCGGACAAGCCTCATGAATCTTGAACTGATGAGAGCCAAATCCGATTGGCTCCTTGTATGATATTCCCTTGTACTTCGTCATACGAGCCGACATGTAGACGATGTATGAGCCCATATAAAATGTCTTCATCCTCAAACTCCGGAGTTGCTCGTGCAAATTATCACTAATCATAACCGCCTAGTTAATATGCTCCTTGCCTTCCAGTACGAGGTTGATATAATAGAACATCCATGGCTCAAAGATGAATGCTTGAGGACAGCCTCCAACCCTGCTGAGCATCATAATTAGATCACAATACTCCTGCTTCAAATCATCTGATATTATTTGCTTTGGCAACTTCGTGCGAGAGGGCTTGGGCTTGTTCATCCAACGAGAGTTAATCATATCAACACATCTTTCAAATGTTGAAGCATACATCCGCTCAACACATTCTCTCGTCTTGTAAATCATTTTCTCATGTGATGGGATTCCAAAGGCTTCACCAATAGCTACAGGCATGAGGTTGGCGAACAACTTGCCATCAGGTGAGACAATAGACCTGTGATAAGGGTCGTAGCAGTTAGCACACTCCATAATCAGCTCCGGACACTGAATTGCTGGTGGAAAACCAACAACTGCATACAGTCCACTCCTGACAATATTGTGCGAAGTGATTGAAGGACGATGGCTTCCAACTCCCATCATTCGACTTTTGAAGGCTTCCATATTGAAAGAACCCAAGTTCGTGTCAGCCAACTTGCCCAGCTTTGAAGAGAATTTTGACTCCGGCAGGAAAGGCTTGCTCAGCTTCTTGATCACCGCTTGTCTGGATGCATTTGCTTTGTTGGATTTAGCATTGTTTTTTTTGCCAGTCACTCTTACTTCAGCCATTCTGCAAAAGCAACAAATAGTCATTAGCAATTTAACTTAGAAAATAAAATCTCATCGGGGCTGCCAGTAGATTTTCAAAAATGAGAAGCTTCAGCACTGAATTTTATCCTCAAACCTCAACACTTCTTGTAGCAATCTCGAACTTTCAACGCTTAGAAAATTTTCCAAGCTATCTTCAACAACTTCAGCACTTAGAGAAAATCGGCCAACTTTACTTCAGCCACTCCTCAGCTTCAATTTTATTTCACACTTAGAGCTCAACTTCAACTTCAACAATCTTTCAACTAGAGCCCAAGTTCGCACTTCTTCACCAAGTTTTAGCTTGCACTGCAATATTCACTTCAAAGTTCAAGTCGTACTTGCTAGCTGATGGAGAAAATGAAACAACTTCACAGTTCATATAGCTAAGTCGAATTCTAGAAGAAGCCAATTTTAGCCAGTTTATTAAATTTCCACTACTTCACTGCAGGAATTCGAATTTCCCTCCTCAGGCAGCTGCAACACTTGGCGTCCGACATCTAGAATATTTGACCTTCTAGAATTTCAAGAAGATTCATCTTTACTAGTCAAGGCGTACTTAGCATTTTTAACTCATCTTTTGAAAAATATTAACTTCAACTGTACTCTTGTAAGAAATTCATTTCACCAGCTGAGGCTTTGATATTTGATTTCATCCATCTTTGGCTCAAGAAGATTCACCTTCATGAAGAATTTTGATCAAAATCATCTAGTCATTCAACTTCAAATTCACCATCCAAGGCATTTTATCTTCAAAAACATCATTTATTCCTTGCCTTACAAATTTTTAATAGTTTCCCCTTAGGAAATTCATCAATCAGGTGCCCATGAAAAATCTTCATCTCAAAATTCTTGGCAAGCTGTGGAAGACTTTAAAATCACTTCCTTGTTGAAGATGTCCGATACCCAGAAGAAAATTCCCTTAAGAAAGCGTCGAATTCATGTGTCTACAAACGAAGGGGTACATTTAATTTTTTGAATTTTAACCTTAGAAAAATATTTTGCCATCAAATTTATTCTCATTCATCACCTCTGGGCTTATTTTTCTTGCTTGGCCTTGAAAATCCTCTTCAATCCCATGAAGCTGGTATATTCTGACTTTTCTTTGCCAATTTTATTCATGCCTTAACAAATTTCACCACCTTCTCAAACTTGGGCGTATTTTCCTCTAGAGGTGGAATTTTGTGCCTTATAAAATTTTTAAATAATATCATCAGCATGGGCGCATTTGAGGGGTCTAGAAGGAAAATTTGAATTTTTCCTTAGAAAATTTTCTCTCCATTCGTCTTTCTCTAGTCATGGCGCATATAGCATGTCAAGGTGGAAGAATTACAACACTTAGAATATTTTCACATAGCTAACACCTCAATATCCTTGGGCGCATTTGACATGTCAAGGTGGAATTAACCACGCCTTAGTCATTTTTCATCCATCTTGACTAGATGAGGGCGCATTTAGCATATGGAAGAGGATTTAACTCCCAACGCCTTAGTTTATGCCTTGACTTTACTTCTAACATGGGCGCATTCAAAGGGTCAAGGAGGAAGTCAACACTTTTTGTCCTTTTCCTAGCTCATTTAGGCGCATTTCACATGTCATGGAGGAAAAACTCAACGCCTTGGTAACTTTTTTTACCCATCCTACCTTGCACTTTGGGCGCATTTTGCATGTGGTGAAGGAACTTTGACTTCAACGCCTTAGGACTTGCCTTGACTCCACTTCTAACATGGGCGCATTTTGAGGGTGGAGGAGGATTTAACTTCAATGCCTTAGAATTTTTTCATCACCATCTCTCCTTGAGGGCGCATTTAGGGGTAGGAGGAGGATTTATCAATGCCTTGAAAACTTGTCTTGGCCTCACATCATAATAGGGCGCATTTGGCATGCTGAGGAGGATTTAACTTCAAACTTAGAAAAATTTTCATGGCTTCTCCTTGAGGGCGCATTTTGGGGGTTGAGCAGGATTTATCAACATTCAAAATTTTCCAACCTTCTGCCAGCTTTGCCTTGGGCGCATTTCACAGGGGGTGAAGGAAATTTCTCAGACTTAGGCATTTTTAGTTTGCTCACCCTCATTTACTATATTTAGTAAGTCCCTTGATTTTCACTCTTCTAAAGCTTGGATTGATTTGGAATTCGTGCCACAGGATCCTCATGACCCAGTTGATCTGCTCACACCGCCATCGCGTGCTGACTTGCTATTTATAGCATGTTTCTGAAGGTGTTTTACTATTTATAGTAATTGCTCAGTTTCATGACTTCCCCAACTCCGTTTGACTTCAAATTTGAATGACGTGACCCTCATGGGATGACCTGCCCGTTCACATTGGCGCTTGCTGCTGACTTACTATTTATAGCCTGTTTTTGGAGTGCCATACTATAAATACTAAGTGCTCAGATTACCTTCAAATTTTACCAGTGGATAGCTTGAAAGATACTGATCACAGCTGGGATACATTGGTTTTGAAAATTCCGCATTTGACTCTCATTTGGGTCCCTAACCGAAACCCTAATCCGATTTGCATGTGGATCAAATGACTTCCGCTTGACTCCTCATTTCTCATAATTCTCATTCGCCTATGATATTCAGGTGTTGGCACCACGGAATGATTCTAAGGTAAAATAGTAAGTCTCAAAAATCTTTGAAACCCATAAAGAATAACCTCGACATGTACCGAAAAGCCCCAGATGCAACCCTAAATAGCCTCCTCAAGACGCTCCTCGGTAAGGTCCCGATCCCCGGGTTTTGCATGTTATAACACCACGGCTCCCTAAAACTCCACGAGGAATGTTCAGACATGCGAGAAAATTCCAACATGCAAACCCTAAAAATAGCCTCTGAAGGCTGAGTACTGAAAGTCATCGTCTCATTTTGCATGTTATATCACTGCGTGGGTCTTAGAAAACCCATAAATAATCTCCAGACATGCATTGAAAAACTTCATATGTAAACCCTAAAAACAGCTTCTGAAGGTGAACTTGCTAAAAATAGAAAGTTGTCAGTTCTTGCTGAAATCTTGCAGACAAATAGCTTGACGTGTTCTGGATGCAGTGTAATGATCGAAACTTCAAAAGTGCTGAGAAAATGCCCCAAATTAGGTATTTACTAAAAATAGTAAGTTGTCGGAATTCAACAAAATTTTGCTGGGAACTTGCTGGAAGCATGCCGATTGCAATGCCAAACTCATATTTCAACTTATTCACTTCATTTGACTCTGAATTGACCGGAAGAAAGCAAACCCTAATTCTCAGACTTAGCCAAAATTTCATGTTTGAACTCAAAGGTGGGCACATCCCTGGAAAACGGACAACAGAAAGAGATAGAAAGAGAGAGAGACAAAATCAAAGCCAAAAGACAAGAATGGAGCAAAAATTAGGGGGGTCCCCATTTTGAATGGGGTGATGTGTGAAATGGTCACAACAGGATCCACCAAGTTTGAACTAGCTGCAGCCTCCTTCAACTTATGTAGGTTGGTCTCCATAGGTGTGGACATGGATTTGCAATCCATCATACCAAACCTCTTAAGTATATCAATAGTGTACTTCCCTTGACTTAGAATCATCTCATCTGGCTTTTGCCAAACTTCTAAGCCAAGGAAGTAATGCATGAGCCCAAGGTCCATCTCAAACTCAGAAGCCAACTCCTTGCATTTGAGAATAAGGTGATCTTCTCCAATGAGAATCAAATCATCAACATACAAAACCAAAATCAATGCTTCACCATTAATTACCTTAAAGTATAGATTTGAGTTTGCATCATTCTGAGAGAAGCCCAAGCTTGACAAATATCGATCAATTCTTTCGTACCATGCACGAGGAGCCTGCTTAAGACCATACAAGGCCTTCTTCAGCCTGCAAACATGAGACTCCTTCCCATGTACCTCGAATCCATCAGGTTGCTCGATATAAACTTCTTCCTCAATTACACCATTTAGAAAAACTGTCTTCACATCCATCTAATGAATCTTCCATCCTCTAGATGCAGCAATGGCAATAATGGTTCTGATAGAAGTGTAGCGAGCAACAAGAGTAAATGTTTCTTCATAGTCAACTCCCTCTTTCTGTGAGAACCCTCTAGCCATGAATCTTTCCTTGTACTTCTCAATGCTTCCATCAGCCGTATGCTTGATCTTGAAGAGCCATTTTGAAGATACCACAAATTTTCCTTCGGGTCTAGGAACAATGTCCCAGACATCATTCTTGAGAATTGACTGATACTCCTTTGACATAGCATCCTTCCAAACTTGTTGACTAGAAGCTTTCTCAACACTGGAAGGCTCGAACTCAATAATCTGACTCATCAAAGCAACGTAACTAGAGAACTTTTGAGGTCTCTTGCTTTCTCTGAAGGTACCTTTAGGAGCTGCAAACTTCTCTGCCTCTTGCATAGTTTGTCTAGCCCAAAGAGGTCTTTTTCTTCCAATCACAATATCGGTAGGCCCATCATTAGGTTCCAAGGGCTCAATTGGATCAACATCTTCTTTTGGATCTGAAATCTCCCTCTGAATCTCAGGAGTATGGTCAACTTCCATATCCTGAGGGGACTCTTCAATATCAATCTCCATATAAGTACCCTTGGATCTCCTGAATGCAACATCTTCCTCAAATGTGACATCCCTACTGACCTCGATCAACTTCTGTCCGGTAATGTATATCCTGTAGGCTTTTGATGTCTCACTGTAGCCCACAAGTATTCCCTTCTTGCCAGAAGGATTCAACTTTGTTCTTTTCTCCTTTGGAATATGAACATAAACTGGACATCCAAAGATCCTCAAATGACTCACCTCTGGCTTCTTTCCAATAAAGGCTTCTTTAGGAGTCATGCTTTCCAAGATTTTGTGAGGACTTCTATTTTGAACATAGACTGCAGTCCTAGAAGCTTCTGCCCATAGGAAGGTCTATAGATCCTGGTCATGGATCATGGCTATTGCTGCTTCCATGATTGATTTGTTCTTCCTCTCTGCAACACCGTTCTGTTGAGGATTATAGGGAACACATAACTCCCTCTTAATCCCTGCTTCAACATAGAAATTCCAAAAGCTGCCAGAAGTGTATTCTCCTCCATTATCCGATCTCAGAACTTTGATTCTTTTCCTAGAAAGTTTCTCTACCTGAGCTTTGAACTCCTTAAACCTTTCTAACACTTCCTCAGACTCTTTAGTTTTCAAAAAAAAAATCCAAGTCTTTCTAGAGTAGTCATCAATTGTAATACAAGAAACCACTCGAAGAAGGAACAGACATTGAACCACATAAATCAGAATGAATGAGATCTAGAATACATTTAGATTTACTTTCTCTACTATGAAATGGAGCTTTTGTATTCTTACCCTTTGCACATCCTTTGCAAGTACCTTCATGCTCTTGGTTGAACTTTGGAAGACCCGAGACCATCTTCTCCATGATAGGTAGAGCCCGGAAGTGTAGATGAGCCAATCTTCGATGCCAAAAATCACACAAGCTTGAAGTATCATGAACTAATGCCTGAAGTGGACAAGTGCACAGCCTTTAGAGGCTCTCATGTCTAACACCAATTACTTGAGCAGTCTTGAAGTTGGAATTCTTCATTCATACAAGTACTTTGCCTTTGGAGAAGGCAACTTGATATCCTTTATCTTCTAAAGCAGAAATGGAGATGAGATTTTGCTTGATTCCTGGAACATAAAGGACATCACATAACTATAGTGTAATGCCAAAATCCAAATGAAGAGTAGAGGTCCCAATCCCTTTCATCGAGTAGGTAGCATCATCCTCAATAATGACTTGTTCGGAAGAATCTCTCTCCACCAAACTTGATAAGTCCTCAAAACTAGTGATGTGTCAAGAAGCACCACTGTCGATCAGCCAAGTGTTGGTGTCTATAGGTACATTGCTTGACAATGCCGAATAGAACAAGTATTCACACGAATCCTTCTACGGAGAAGCATCATCAACATCTGCAATGGTGGCTTGTTGCTTAGCTCTGGATGGACAATGCTTAGCAAAGTGGCCAAACTTATCATATCTAAAGCGTTGGATCTTGGACAAGTCTCTCTTCTTCTTGAATGCAGGAGCACCATCATTTCCCTTATCTCGATTTCTCTTGAAGAATCCTTTATTTCCATCTTTTCCTTTCTTCTTCAAAGCTTGGGAGGCGAGAACATGAATCTCTTCATTGTTTGAACTTTGACCAAGGCCTCTAGCCACCAACCTTGACTCCTCTTGAATGCAGTCAGCCCTCAAAGGATCAAACTTAGGAAGTTTTGATCTTGCACTGATTCCTTGAATGTAGGACTCCGATGATAAAGGAAGACCATTGAGAGCAAGCATGGTCAAGTCCTTATCATCAATCACATGACCAATTGTAGAGAGCTGATCTCTCAATTCCGAAATCCTCATGAAATAGGCAATCACTGTTTCTCCTTTCGCCATCTTCACATGGTGTAGTTGTTGCTTCAGTGCAAGTGCCTGGCTGGTGTTGTTGATTTCGTACATCTCCTCCAATGTTTTGAACATGTCTCTTGCCGTCTTCAACTTAGAGACAATAGGAACGATATGGTCCTTAATGGAATCAACCAACATCTTCTTTGCTTTGATGTCTTTCTTCCTCCACTACAACTTCTCTTCTTCCTCCTTTGGTTCGGAAACTTTGGTCTCCACAAACTCAGCCAAATCATTTCCTTCCAAGGTGAGCATGATTCTGAACCTCCATGATGTATAGTTGGATGCTCCCTCAAGTCTATCCTCAATTTTAAGACAGTTTGCCATCTTGACTAAAATAGAGATAGACAAAGATATGAAAAGAGAATGGAGAGTATTGCTGCAATAACAAAATCTGATCACAATCTTCTTCAAACCCACTCTGATACCATGTTAGTTTTATGATCAGATTTAATGTACAGAAATTAATTCAAAATCAGACACAATAACACAACAGATACCCTGGGAAAACCCTCCACTTGAGGGAGAAAAACCCAGTAACAATATATCACTTATATATTGATTAACAATAGAGTCTCTTTTACAATAGAGGCCAATATGAAGGCCTATCACATGCACTCCAATCTGATGCAACAAAATAATAGATTGAGATAATCTAATAATGATAATCTCAGC
Source organism: Sequoia sempervirens (assembly GCA_007258455.2). NCBI lineage: Eukaryota > Viridiplantae > Streptophyta > Pinopsida > Cupressales > Cupressaceae > Sequoia > Sequoia sempervirens. The sequence continues at coordinate 35,397 of VDFB02150091.1, read as the reverse complement.
CAACAATAGGTCGATCTCCTCTCAATGATAAACTCGAACTGCCTTATAGAGAACTCGCACTTCAATGAATAATATCGAACTTAACTTTTTTTTTTAATGAAAAACAATGAGAATGCCAATGAATATATATACAATATAGAGAGGAGGACATGACTCTTCACAATCAAGTCGGCTTACATAGAAGAATGCAACTCTTCATTGAATCGCGTCCCAAGGAGTATAAGGTCAGCCTCAATAAGAATGCATCTCTTCATTTAATTTGTGCTTATTCTATAACTAAATATAGTTATAAATCTTGCCTCTTCATTTCAGCATTATTTAGAGAAAGACGCATCTCTAATGTCGGCCAATATTAATCATAAATATATAATTCAAATAGCCGTAAGGCTACATTTGAATTATCTTCACACGCGGATCTGAAAGAAGCAGCCCGACATTGCTAGAACATCAACAGAAAGTATGTATTCTACAAGATGAACAAGCACAGGTAATCAGAGAAGCACACATGTCATCGATTGCTAGACACTTTGGGGTAAGCAAAATAATGTCACAATTGCAGAAATATTGTTATTGGCCTCGCATGCAAGAAACTGTATCCAAGTACATTAGAGGATGTGTAATGTGTGCAACAAGCAAGCCTAGCAATGGGAAATTAGGGTTGTACACACGCCTACCTGTACCATCCCTTGCATGGGAGAGTGTTTCTATGGACATTGTCGGGGGACTACCAATGTCTAGGAAAGGTCATGTTTATCTATTTGTGGTAGTGGATAGGTTTAGTAAAATGTGCATTCTAATGCCTTGGAAAAAACAGGTCACATCTGAACTGACAACACAGTTGTACTTTCAATTTGTATGGGTTCATTTTGGGCTTCCTACTTCTATTGTATCGGATCAAGATTCTCGATTCTTGGGGGAATTTTGGTCAGCATTGTGGGAACTCATGGACACTAGAATGAAGTAAAGTACAACTTTCCATCCGTAGACTGATGGATAGACAAAGGTAGTGAACGGGACAATTGTGCATCTTCTCAGAGGTTACTCCAGTAAACATCCTAAGTTGTGGGATGAGACTCTACACTATGTGCAGCATGCTTACAACCATGCAACACACTCTTTTACTCGAAGATCTCCTTTTGAGACTTGTTTCGGTTATTTGCCAAGGACACCTATGGATTTTGCTTTCGGGAAGGAAGATGTTAAAAATGGACATCATGATGCAAACAAGGCCTTGAAGTTCATCCAAATGATCCAAGCAGTCCATCAGGCAATTGAAGCACAGTTGGAGAAGAGCCAGGCAAAGTACAAAGCCTGGCATGATAAGCATTAGGTTGATCATCAATTTCAGGTTGGTGACAGAGTTTGGTTACACATTAGCAAGGAAAGGATGCAAGGCGAAGGTAAGAAGCTCAAGCCGATCAAGTATGGTCCCTTTGAGATCTTAGAAAAGATCGGTACCAATGCCTTCCGCCTAAATCTACCTCCTTATATACATATCTACTTAGTGGTAAATGTTGAGAATTTGAGTTGTATGAACCTCTGATGATACTGAACAAAGAGGCTGATGTTCAAGTTCCTTTTGTTGATGATTTATCACTTGAGTATATGAACAAGTTGCAAGAAGATGTCATCCTAGAAAAGAATGTCGGAACTTCACGGAGAGGAGCTATTGAATACCTCAGAGTGGGATTGAAAGGGATGAATCCTAGCAAGGCAAGGTGGATGGAGGTTGGAAAATTGAAGGAACTATACCCTCACTTACTTTCTGTATAATCAAGCTTTTGGAGGTCCAAAAACTCTCCAGTGGGGAGGACTGATCTAGGTGGATATGTTCAACAAAAAAATAATTGTTCCAGATGCCCCAATAGTCGGCACTAGGTTAAAGAACTCTCCGATACGATGTAAAGTGCCTTGCCAAAACTGATAAAAAACTTCTGATTTTCTGCCTTAGGAATTTTGTCAAACACTTGGTGTGCAAACTGAAATGTGCTGGTAATTGTTTTCTGTTTGTCTTGTTTTGGTTTTGAGTGATGCAAATGATGTTTGAATGCTTATCCAACAATGCTAGAAGACGACTAATGAAATATAAATGATATGCAGAATGTTTTTGTATTTTCCAATGCAAATAAATGAATGAACTCATGCAAATGTACACCTACAGCAACAAGACATTTTGACAAACAGTTTGCAGCCAAACTCCAACTCCACTTTTCTGATATTGTAAATGAAATCTGATGTGATACAATGCTGGAAATATCATGAAAACTCAGACCTATTTGAATAGTTCGAATATGCAAATCTGATTACAAATGCTTGCATCAATTACATCAAGAAGTTGCTGTTATGGACAGCGATCAGACTCACTAAACAATGCAATCCTACTTGACTTGAATGACTGAAATTACAATGCTCTATTACTAAAGTTTTATTGACTTCACAATGCAAAAACATATGCAAAATGAGGAACCTAATATTGATGTGGCTGCCACCATAAGCTTGATCGATTCTTCATGGAAACATCATATTTTCCTTCCACAATGCTGCGCCTGCCTTCCTAGAGTCCATGCGACCCCTTCCAAAGTCTGATCGAATTTTTCATTGCCTTCAAGATCAAAATCGCACCAGCATATGTGCGTCCAGCTTGGCCTCCAAAATGTCAATCACAAGTGGCATCTATTCTTCAAAACAAAGCCACGATTTTTACCAGCAAATAATATAGAAATCGAATCAGCTTTGACAAGTGAATTCGTCCCTCTCAAATACAAAATCGATTAGCTCCTTGACTGAAAGTAACTTCACAAAATCTACTATATTTGACCTCCACAAAAACTGAAAATGTATTCTTCCAAATCGAACTTCACAACTGAACAAAATTTGCCAATGTCTCCTTAGCAAAATCGATTTCTCCTGGACATCAAAATTTGGCCAAAGGCCACTAAATTTTGGCACCAATTGAGAGACTGAAGTATCTCCCACTCAATCTAGTTAGGGTTGATATTTCACAACCGAAACTGACACTATAGAGTCTTCAAACCCTTGAACAAATACAAGCATTCAAGCTTCAACCTCACAAGCATGAAAGTAGATGAACTCAAGATATGTCAAATGGCTTGCATTCAGCCCCTTATAAAGAATTCACAATCACTTCCAAGAAGCCTCTGCTTCTTGAAAAATAATAATATTTTATTCATTAAGTGACTTTATAATATAACATTTATTTTTGGTCACTTTATTAAATTAATTAACTATAAAGCTATCTTATGATATTAATTTATTGAGATAACTTTACAAATAATTAATTTAATATTTTATTCCCTTATTTCTCCTTTTAGCCTCCAGGAATAAATAAAGGCTAAAATAATATCTAGGTGGCTACTGAGAGGGGGACATTACATACAAACCCAACGCAACTTGAATCGTCTTGAAAGGAGTTCGTATGGTCAAGATATGGCCGGTCAAAGTTCGATCAAAACAGGGATACCAGATGTAGGATGATAGGTCAAAAATTGATCATTTTCAAAATGGTCAAAAATGGCATCACATCGAAGAGCTTGATGAGACGATTCCGACGCCGCTCATTTTGCGTTAAATGGAACACATACGCAGAATATATGGTCAGTGAAAATTGAGAGTTGACCATGCTAACTTGGCAGTACAATGATGACATCAACATGCTAACGAGGCAGACCGTACAGTACGGACCATGACGTGACAGCTTCTTGCATGGACATATGGTAGGACAACATGGCATGAGTAGTTGAAGTTGACTCGTTATAAGGCGACACGCGTCGACTAGTGGTGAATGATGTAATGTCCCCTTCTCAAACCTCGATCCTTCCAAAGGGATCGTTGGCCTTTTCTTTGGGAACCCGGAAGGCTAGTCGGAAGATAAATTAGGGTTTCCTATTTTGAGGAGGTCTTTGTTCAGAGATGATGGTTTCAATGGCGGATCCTTTCTGGGTTTTCAGAGAGCTTCGCAGTGGTGTGTTCATCTCGGCATTCTGAGCATTTTCCGGAATTTACTATTTTTAGTAAATTCTATTTTTGGCAGTTTGGCAGTTGGGTCCAGCATGGTTGACTTCCTATGTCAGTTTGATCAGTTGGCTTCCTCATTGCTGGCTTCGGGGCGCATTTGGAGAGATAAGTTGTAATAATTAATTAAAGTCACGTTTTAATATTATATTATAACGTTGACCCCCTTGGCCTAGTCCGATGACTTCAAGTTGTTTTAAAAAGTGGTCTTGAGGGTGGCGCCTTTATTAAGGATTATTTCATAATTTCCTAAAGTCAAATCAAGCTCTTAAGCGGACGCCATTATTAAAATATTGAATTTAATTAAAAGGGTCAATATTAAGCTTGAGGGAAAAAGGACGCCATTTCTTGAAGGGGATTAGGGTTTTGACTTGAAGAAGATTTTAGGGTTTCGAGAGGTCAACAGGAAATTATATAAGGAAGACTTGGTTCATCATTTGGGCATCTTTGGTCTATGCTAATGTTATGCTGCCGAAATGGTTGCGGAATTGCTTCGAGGAATGAATGCCTCCTAGTCTGGGCTCGACTTCGTGCTTGAGAGACAGCACCTAGTGGAGAGGTTCGATTATTTAAGATAGATTTGTGAGTTCATTGGTTTTTGTGCATCGTAGAAGTCATTGTAATTCTTAGTTTCTGATTTCTGCATATTAGATGTATTTTCTGGAGTTGCTGATTTGATACAGCAGATTTCATGTTTTATTCATATCTCAAAAAAGACAAAAAAAATAGTTCTGGGTATTGCATTTATAGCATTGTCTAGGAGAGGCGAATTTGTGTCTCAAATCTCAGATTTTATGGTGTTGTATTTAATTTTAAAAGCTAAGTCGAACTTTCCAGCTTGGCCGTACCTTTTAGAATTGCATTGAAATCCGTGTAAATTAAATTAGGGTCTCTATGTTCAGTTTTAGTGTCTTGAAAGGGTCGCCTATACCTTGAGAGAGTAATGCATCTTATCTTGCATCAATCGGATAACATTTGAGAAAGTTATGAACAAATCATTGTGGATGTAAGCTGCTGATTTTTGTGAAAAGTGCAGATCTGATTATGACAGTCCAAGAAATCTGCATTTTCTGACTTGGGTTTTTGACATGGTGGTTTATTTAGAGCTGGTAACAAATTTATTGTTGATTGCTCCATCTGGAAGGACTTTGATGTATTGACATTGCAGGCAAGAATTACATTTTGTAAACTGGCAGTAGTACTGACCAGTATTCTCTAATATTGCTTTGTCATTAATTGTAATTCACGTTCTTGCTTTCTATACTAGTGAATTAGTTATAACTCCGCCCTATGGTAGCTACTCTCCCATCTTGGGTCAGCAAGCACATTCTGGGTGTTGAGTGTTTTCCAGCTTCAGCATTTCTCTTTCAAGTTGTTTTATTGTAATCACTCCGTCATATGGTCGCCCCTCACTCCGCATTGGATTGGGTAGCACATACTTGACGTTGAGTTCTTTTCTGCATTTAGAATAGAAGACCCTTGACCAATGCTCGCCATCATCGGCGCCATACTGGTTAGAGTTACAGCATAAGCAGTTCAATTTAGATCCTCTGACCAATGCTCGCCATCTTCGGCGCCATCCTGGTTAGAGTTGCTTTCTTGCACGTTCTGGTTTTCTCCTCTAACCTTAACGGGTGCACTGCTTTGTAATTTGAAATTGTAAAAAACGAAAAATTTGGCTCGGAATATTTCAGTGGTATCAGAGCCAAGATCCTGCCATCCTGTGCCCATCAGAGTTCACTTGACAGAGAAAGATGACTACAGAGAAGTCTCTGCTTGAGTTAATGCATGATATATGTACGCTATTGAAGGATCCTGAGTTAAGGTATGGAATCAGACAGATTTATGCTAAGTCTGAGAAGTCAGATTTGATTGGGGTTTCTAAAGAATGCCAGTTCAAGAGGAAATGTGAACACGAGGCTTACATACTCTACAGAGATTATCAGAGCATGATAGAGGAGTTTAAGAACGGTGTTTCATTTGATACCTTTTTGGATTGGGAGGTGACTTATCACCCTGGAAAGCGGGCTATGGTCAACTACATCAAGAAAATGATTAAGGAGGAAACAGAACATACCATGGTTGCAGGAGCAAGGAAGGAAGAAGAAGTGTCTGTTTGTGGTTTGCAGCCCACAAATGAACATGTCGAAGAGAAAAATCAGTCAACTAATATTGAAGAAGGCACAAGCAAGGTGCACATGTCACCTCAAATTGATCGTAAGCTTGATATAGAAACCTTGACAGTTGAGGAATGTGTGGGAGAGCCTCATAATACTTCCCTAGATTTGCATGTGACAGCAAGTGATGATTGTGGTGATGAGTCTAAGGAGTTCATGCAAGATCATACTGAAGATTTGATGAGGAAGGATTTTCCTCATGTTGCTGTCTTAACGTCCCAAGAAGTCTCACATGAAAAAATTAGCAACATACTCTCACATGAGGGTTCCATAGAAGATAATGAAGATGAAGTTTTTCAAACAACAAACATTGAAGATTCTTCACTTCATTTCGGGGGTGACATTGTTGGTCTTGGGATTGATCAGCAAACTGAGCCATTGGAGAGAAACCTTTTGGATGATTTCAGCTTAAGTGAATTAGGACTTGACTTATTCAAAGAGTCATCACTACAAGGGGAGCATGATAAGTTTTTTCCAGTTGATCATCTTAATCAGCCCACTAGCATTTGGGATCCGGGTGTGTTGGCATCAAGTTATGTTAAAGAGCCTGTGTGGGATAAGTTTCCCTTTGATCCTGATGAAGAACAAGAACCAGGTTGCACAGTAGACTATGAGGTGGCCCTTGGAGGAGAAGTTGTCTTTGAAGAAGAAGATTGTTCCACAAAATTCCATAATGATCTCTTTGGAGTGGTTGCAGCCACTAAAGAGGAATTTGTGGTTACAGAAACTTTCCGAACAGCGGACAAATATGATTCCTTGAACAGGTTGGATGCTGGTCTAATGTTTGATCAAGGAGGCAGTGATGAAGAAGAAGAGCTAGAAGACCATATGGCTCTTGAAGATGGAGAGTTTGAAAGTGTTACTAAACACAAATCAGATTTATCAATGCACGAAGCTGATTGCAAACAATGGGTTGAAGAATTTGTGGAGTATGATGCTTTTTATGATGATGAGCATTCTCTGCTAGTTGGTGGTGAAGTACAAGAATGTTGGAGTAGTAAAGAGGGCAGCAAAGGCAAGGAACGAAGTTCTGATTTTCAGTTGCAGCCTATCAGCAGTTCACCGTCTTTGCATGTTCATGAGTGGGAAGATCAATGCAAGGTATCTTTTGGAAAAGAAGTACAAGCGCTATCCCTATTTGATCGTACACACAATTTGGTTGATGATATCTATTGGAAGGCTCAGTCTGAAGAGAGACGAAGTGGAGTTAAGGATGAAGTTGCTCTTCCTAACTTGCAACTTATCAGAGGCTCTTTGGAGACATTGAAATCAGCATACATACACTTGATTGAAGATCAAGATCATACCGTTGAATCTGCAAAGAAGGCCTTCAGTGTTTTCGAAGAAAGGGAGAGTATGGTTGATGTGCTCACCTTGGAGCTTAAATCAACAAAGGACAATTTGAAGGAAACTCAGTTGGCTCTAAGAAAGGTTGAAGACCAGTTTGCAGATTTCAAACTTTTCAAGGAGCAAGAGGATGCACGAAGAGCTGCAGAAATCAAGCAAGTAATTGATGAGATTGATAGTCTTCGAGAGGAGTTTAATCTTGAAGGTTTCACAAGAAAATCAAAGGTTGTATGTGCAGATTTGGAGCAGCAAGATGAAAGGAATGACTTTCAAGTTTATGACAACCCTCTTTTTCAAGAAGGTGATGAGAAAAGTTATGAAAATCCTCTCTATGAAGTAGAGGATGAAATGGAGAATGAAACTGATTCTGGTTTTCGGTGCTTGGATGCTTTGATATCACTCCATGAAGATGTGCCACGTATGTTGAGTAGTAAAGAATGCTTAAGAGGAATTGAGGATGCAGTCTTCACTTTGGAAAAGGGACCAAAATATGGTGATTGCACTCTTGTCAATCCATTCCTTGGGTTGAGTGATGCTAGTCTGTTCTGGGAGTTGAATTTGAAGTCATCATATGTTTCATGCTCCAGTGTTCCGGAAGCTTTCATGGATAGGTTTCAAAGGTTCATCAGAGGGAATGCAGATTTTACAAGTATGCACTTGATTTTGACCAGCACTCAGAGATGTGCTATGTTTTCTTGCCGGAGTGTTGGAAATTATTTTCAGTTGGGTATCCAAGCTTGGGATTGTCAACATGGGTTGATGGGGCATACCGTTTTTGGAAAGAAGAATTTATGGAGGAATAAGAATCAAATTTTTAGACCTTTTGGCGTTGTTCCCTTCTTTAGCAGCTTCTTGATGGTTCCATTTGTTCATCAACAAATGGATTGGAGTGAAATTTTGAATATGGGTTGGAAAGATCAACGATCGGTAGTTCTTGGAAGTGACTTTCAGCTCAGACAAGGGCAGATTTTGAGACACGAGTTTGCTGGTTGGAGGCAGACCAGCCACCTTACTTATGGGGTTACTTTCATTCAGGAGAGTTGGTACCTCACTCCTGATCAAAGAAGTGGTAGTTTTCTGATGGAGATGGCTTTAGCGTGTTTTTCAGCCACTTTGGAGGTTTGTAATGCAAATTCTAATGGTTTATTTTCATTATTGGTTCATGACAATGAGCTACCCCATACTTTGGATCTATATTTTGCGACTCTTGGGGTTGGAATTGTGAAAAAATTCTTTAGACTTCATAGTTGTGCCATGATAATTCAGTTGAGGCATAGGGAATTCATGTGGAGTCCTGAGTTTGAATTTGTTGAGCTTTTGCAAAGGATTGCCTTCCTCTTTGCAAAAAGATTTGAAGATGTCACATTTGCAGTCATGGTTCCGTTTGTTATCATGTGGAGGTATGCTGAAGAGTTCAAGCTTGATTTGAGTAGACTATCTTTCCTATTGCTTAGAATTCTGATTGACAGTAGTATGGTTGATACTGTTAATTCGGGGGATCGTGGACATGAGATGTTGCATGATTTTGATTTCCTTCCTTTAAGATCTTTCAGTTTGAGAATCATAGATGGTGACACCTTGGAGTTACAAGGGGAGTCAGTGCAGCATTGGCATGATATTTTCATTGATGTGATCAGAGTGGTGCAGCATCGGCATGGTGGGTTTTTCTTGAGACGCATTTGGAAACCAGGGATCATACTTGTTGCGTATGGATTAGTTTTCAAATTTCTGGAGTTGTGGTGGTATTGCTTGAGGACAAGCAATTTTGGGAAGGGCGGATTGTAATGTCCCCTTCTCAAACCTGATCCTTCCAGTGACCGTTGGCCTTTTCTTTGGGAACCCGAAGGCTAGTTGGAAGATAAATTAGGGTTTCCTATTTTTGAGGAGGTCTTTGTTCAGAGATGATGGTTTCAATGGCGGATCCTTTCTGGGTTTTCAGAGAGCTTCGCAGTGGTGTGTTCATCTCGGCATTCTGAGCATTTTCCGGAATTTACTATTTTTAGTAAATTCTATTTTTGGCAGTTTGGCAGTTGGGTCCAGCATGGTTGACTTCCTATGTCAGTTTGATCAGTTGGCTTCCTCATTGCTGGCTTCGGGGCGCATTTGGAGAGATAAGTTGTAATAATTAATTAAAGTCACGTTTTAATATTATATTATAACGTTGACCCCCTTGGCCTAGTCCGATGACTTCAAGTTGTTTTAAAAAGTGGTCTTGAGGGTGGCGCCTTTATTAAGGATTATTTCATAATTTCCTAAAGTCAAATCAAGCTCTTAAGCGGACGCCATTATTAAAATATTGAATTTAATTAAAAGGGTCAATATTAAGCTTGAGGGAAAAAGGACGCCATTTCTTGAAGGGGATTAGGGTTTTGACTTGAAGAAGATTTTAGGGTTTCGAGAGGTCAACAGGAAATTATATAAGGAAGACTTGGTTCATCATTTGGGCATCTTTGGTCTATGCTAATGTTATGCTGCCGAAATGGTTGCGGAATTGCTTCGAGGAATGAATGCCTCCTAGTCTGGGCTCGACTTCGTGCTTGAGAGACAGCACCTAGTGGAGAGGTTCGATTATTTAAGATAGATTTGTGAGTTCATTGGTTTTTGTGCATCGTAGAAGTCATTGTAATTCTTAGTTTCTGATTTCTGCATATTAGATGTATTTTCTGGAGTTGCTGATTTGATACAGCAGATTTCATGTTTTATTCATATCTCAAAAAAGACAAAAAAAATAGTTCTGGGTATTGCATTTATAGCATTGTCTAGGAGAGGCGAATTTGTGTCTCAAATCTCAGATTTTATGGTGTTGTATTTAATTTTAAAAGCTAAGTCGAACTTTCCAGCTTGGCCGTACCTTTTAGAATTGCATTGAAATCCGTGTAAATTAAATTAGGGTCTCTATGTTCAGTTTTAGTGTCTTGAAAGGGTCGCCTATACCTTGAGAGAGTAATGCATCTTATCTTGCATCAATCGGATAACATTTGAGAAAGTTATGAACAAATCATTGTGGATGTAAGCTGCTGATTTTTGTGAAAAGTGCAGATCTGATTATGACAGTCCAAGAAATCTGCATTTTCTGACTTGGGTTTTTGACATGGTGGTTTATTTAGAGCTGGTAACAAATTTATTGTTGATTGCTCCATCTGGAAGGACTTTGATGTATTGACATTGCAGGCAAGAATTACATTTTGTAAACTGGCAGTAGTACTGACCAGTATTCTCTAATATTGCTTTGTCATTAATTGTAATTCACGTTCTTGCTTTCTATACTAGTGAATTAGTTATAACTCCGCCCTATGGTAGCTACTCTCCCATCTTGGGTCAGCAAGCACATTCTGGGTGTTGAGTGTTTTCCAGCTTCAGCATTTCTCTTTCAAGTTGTTTTATTGTAATCACTCCGTCATATGGTCGCCCCTCACTCCGCATTGGATTGGGTAGCACATACTTGACGTTGAGTTCTTTTCTGCATTTAGAATAGAAGACCCTCTGACCAATGCTCGCCATCATCGGCGCCATTCTGGTTAGAGTTACAACATAAGCAGTTCAATTTAGATCCTCGACCAATGCTCGCCATCATCGGCGCCATTCTGGTTAGAGTTGCTTTCTTGCACGTTTTGGTTTTCTCCTCTAACCTTAACGGGTGCACTACTTTGTAATTTGAAATTGTAAAAAGCGAAAAATTTGGCTCGGTATATTTCAAATGACGTGGCAACTACAGGATGACGTGTCTTCGACTGGTGAATCAGAGAATGCCACGTAGACCAATGAAATGGTGCTATGTGGCACCTCGTTATCTCCTCCCTCCGACCGCATTCACAACTGTTTGATAAAAATATGCGGTTGGGGATCGAACCCCCAACCTTTTACTTACAAACTTTGCCCAACCACTAGGCCAGCACACCAGTCGAAGTATATAGCGGGCTGGGTTCTATTTGAAGACTACCTATGCGGATTTGGAGGGGGCGATGGTTTGAACCGTTGACCCTTGTCTTGACATTACCACCTCGCACCATCATGCCAAACCATCGGTCTAAGCAGTAAACGGCGACGGTTCAATTTAAAATAGAATGAAAAGCAGTTTTCCCCTATATTTAAATTACTAAATCTTTTAAAACTTCTAAAAGCTCGATTAAATGAGATTATAAGGGGCTTAAAAATAATTTTGTAAGATTTTTAAGAATGGTTAGGGGGGTTTATAAGGATTTAAATGTTATTTTAAGGGGATATTTGGAGATTTATTATTGTAAATGGGAAATATGGGAGATTTCCAAAATCATATGGTTATTAACCATATTAGGCAAAAATTATGTATAAAAAAGGGGGGTTATGAGCTTGTGGAGGACGAGAGAAATTTGGGAATCAGGAGGAAGTGAACTCTCTGTGCAGGCAGAATTATGAGATTGATGCCAAAATGTTTGTACTTGAAGGAGAGAATTTGTCTTCATTTTCCTCATCGATCATTGAGACTTTGTAAAGACTTTTGGAGCAGAATTGAAGGATCAGTCACTGCATTAGTGAGGGACCTGGAGACGTAGCCAATTGGCGAACTCTGTAATCAATTTGTGTCTTTGTCTTCTCTTTTATGTTCTTGTATTTCTATTGTTCTAATCATTTTAATGTCTTTTTAAAAAGCATTTAAAATTAAGCTTAAGGCATTCAATTTCTCGTTTACTTTAAATTAACATACATTCACGCAATTGTCATAGATCCTAACAGATCACTCTTGATATGATATTTTTTCCCTAGTTAAGAGTTCACTAAAGCCCTTATGTTTTTCTTTGTGGTCTTTATTGCTCAATGTTTTTCAATTCACAAGGGAGTTTGTTAGGACATTGATTTTACAATAAATGAATGAAATGTAAATGGTAAAATTGTAAATTCTTTGATGTATAGAAATATTGATGCATTTCAAGCTTACATGTCTTGACATGCGGGGAAATAATGCTTTACAAAGTGCTGATGGAACTTATGCTGTTAGGATATAATTGGGTCTTGCTAGAATATTGCACATGCTAGAATACAACACATGATAGATATGATAGAACTTTTCCCCCTAGCTTGGAGTTGACAAGAGCCCTTATGCTTCTCTTAGAGGTCTATATTGCTTAACATTTTTTAATTCATAGCAGAAATTGTTAGAACATCAATTTTAAAATAAATGGATGAAATATAAGCACTAGAATAGTGAATTCTTGATGTTTAGAAATATTAGTGATGCATTTCAAGCTCATAGGAAATAATGCTTTACAAAGAACCTATGAAACTTATGCTGTTAGGATAAAATTGGGCCATGCTAGAACATTGCATATGGTAGCTGCTAGGATAAAAGTGGGCCATGCTAGAATACTGCATACGATAGATATTGAAGAAGGGAGCAATGCCAACCTAATTAATGGAAAACCTACCTTATTTATTTTAATATTAGAGTATCCCTAATGAGTTTCAGTTAGCATTTGATTGTGAACCTCACCAGCTCAACATAAAACAAAACTAATTTATGTAAAAATTATGGCAACTAGATATATTGGAAATAAAATTCTAGTTGTATCAACTAAACATTGGAACTCCAATCAAGTTCAAAGGAATATGATAGTCCTTTGAAACAATAACTTTTAATATTTTCTTTGGTCCATCCATATTTGTGAACATTGATTTCGTAGGGAATGTGCTCTTATTTGAAGTTGGATTTCTCTCCATTTCTCTCAATTGTGCCCCATCTTTTATTTAACAATAATTTGTAATTTTTTTGGTTACAGATTGGAACTTTTCCATTATTTATTCCCTTCAAAACTAACTTGACACATTATATTGTGGGCTAATTGTCTTAGATCTACGATGCATCGAGTTCTGTTATCTGGACAAGAACGCTATTCGGTAAGAGTTACTGATGCATTTGCATCCATACTATTTGAGAAATATTACTTTTAGTATAGACCGGCTGCATTTCATCATTTATAGGTGGTTGAAACAAATTTTATTAAATTTGCTTGGAGGAAAGCATAGCTTTATCACAAAAGATGCTTATAAACTATTCTCAAAACAGTAAAAAGTACATCTTTATCACGAGAATGATAGGAAGATCCATGTATTCTTTTTGGTCCTATGCATTTATGCTAATTTAGATATTCAGTGATCAGTATTTTCAATATTGTACTGCAAATTTCATTTTAAATATTATGAAGTAATTTTATGACTTTCAAATGCCTCACTTTCTAAAGATTCATAGAACCTTACTTGACTCGACTTATAGTACAATATGCTGAACAATGTTGAAAAAAGCATTGTCCAAGGAACTCATCTTGCCAAAAATGTTCCCTTTTATGTTATAACAACCACCACAATTGTTAGGGTTGAATTTTGATATTCCAATGGGATAATCTTGAGTTCATCAAGCTGTATTCTTGCCTAATGTTTATTTCTATGTTTTAGCATTTCATGGCTCCATACATCTTTGTATGTTGAAGCAATGAAAGATTTAGAGTACGTTTTTGTAAAATTTGGTTTTCTAGTGGAGTATGCACCATGGCCAAGTGATACGAGCCATGCATTGGTTTGTAGCCCATATGTTGGATTTTTGTTTGTATATCAAACTTGTAATAATGCATTTTTTTGTCTGGAAAATATTTATGAGAAAAACTTTAGGTTATTAATTATGTATTAAATTATAGTAAACATAGGGATTAGGTTTCTGTCAAATAAACATGGAACTCAATATTACCAGCCATTAGAAAAATTATGTAACAAGCTGTCTTTTTAGAGGCTGCAGCAGATTGGTATTTGCCACTTGCATAAAACGATGAGTAAATGCTACACATTGAGACAGACATGTGCAGATGTATTCTCACCATTAAGAGCTTATAACTTTCAGCTTTAAGCTTTGACCTATAAGTGTACTAATTCATGACATGTATGGAGATATTAGCATGAGAAGAAACAACCTTATTCTTTTGGAGTTTTCTCATATTGAGGCTCTCTAGGTAATCTTGTGTTAAGCCCTGTTTTTTGTGTATTTCACTTCCTGTCTTTAATTCATGCATGCAAATACCTACAATAATTCTAGTACTAGAGCAAACACAATTCTAATATAATTTATGGTTTTCTTAAGAAAATTACAAGAGAAAAGGAATTATAATGAACTAAGAGATTTTTGTTGATCAGTTAGCCATGGAATATCTATGCTAATGTTGGATAAGCAAGGATTGAGTTTCTCTAGGGTGGATGAAATATACCGAACCAATTTTTTCAATTTTTCAATTACAATAAGCAGAGCAATACACAATCGTTAGGGTTAGCACTTAAACCAAACGATGCGGAATTCAACTCTAACCAAGAATGTACACCAGGATCCTGAGTTGGGCAAGGTGTGAATGGTCAGAGGATCTCAATGCAATGTTGAATAGGAACTCTAACCAAGAATGCGCCGGATGACGACGAGCATATGGTCAGAGGGTCTTAATGAAATGCTGATACAAAGAACTCTAACCAAGAATGCGCCAGATGACGACGAGCATATGGTCAGATGGTCTTAATACAATGCGGATACAAAGAACTCTAACCAAGAAATGCGTCGGAGAACGACGAGCATGTGGTCAGAGGATCCCTACCAACTATTATGTTGAAGTAACTCGACGTCAAGAATGTGCTTTCCAACCCGAGATGGAATTGGAGCTACCATATGACGGAGATGCTAAGTATTACAATGCAGTTAAGGAAAATAAGTGAGAATGCTGACAGTACTACTGTTCAGCTTACAACATGATAGAGAATGTCTTGCTACGAACATGAAGCAAGAGTTAAATAGTGCTGCTACAATATATTGAATCTTCTTTACTGGATAAGGAAGCTTAGATCAGAAATTCCACTCTAAAGACCAACTTGACAATCTGATTTTTGACAGTCCTGTTTTTCAAATGCATAAACAGCAGCCCTAAAACTCACTATTTTGCTCACAACTCACTCCAAACTCACTCAAAATCCCCGAGACAAAATGCATAATAATCCTAGGATGATGGCGCCCAAGATTGAATCACAAAACTAACCCAAAATACCTCATATAATTTATGCATGAATTTCAAGGCAGTCCCAAATGGTACGGCCCTCAAGGAAGGGCGATTTGCTTTTAAAAATTCAATACTTCATCAAAAAATCTGCAAATTAGAGGAAAGGGTAGCCCCTCATAGACAAAGAGATAAATGCAATACCCAGAATGATTCTTTTTGTATTTTTTGACTTATGAATAAAAACAACAGTCAGCTATAAGGAAGAGGCAATTCTAGAATTTCACTAATATGCATAAAACTGAACTACAACACAACTACTACAATGCAGAAATCTCACTACAAATCACTCAAACTACAACTACCTAAGTCGCTATCTCTCAAGCAAGAAGCAATGCCAAGCTAGGAGGCATACATTCCTCAAAGCAGTCCCAATACCATTCCGGAAGCATAACATTCCTGTAGACAAAAGATCCTCAAATGAAGACCCAAGACTTCCTTTTATAATTTTGTGAAGACCCCTCCAGAAGCTTCTAGAAACCCTTATTCTTTTCCCTCCAGGAAAAGGCGTCACTTTCTTCAAGGCTTCATTTTTTACTTTAATGAAATTCATCTCTTCAAGATAGGTGTCCAACTTAAAGCTTCAATTTTGACCTTAATAAATATAAAATTACCTTAATGAGGCGCCACCCCTTAAAGACCACCTTTTTAACACAACATTAAGTTATGCGACTAGGCCAAGGGGGTATTATAACATTAAGATATAACATTATTTAAATGAAATGAACTTATCTCTCCGACAATGCATCCCAAGGCCAAAATTGAACAAACCAACGGAGTCGACTGAAGAGGAAAGCCAACTGTGCCAAGAATGACAGGACCACTGCCAGAAATAGAATTTACTAAAAATAGTAAATTCCTGAAGGTGCTCTGAATGCCAAGAAAAACACACCACTGCGAAGCTCTCTGAAAACCCAGAAAGAATCCGCCATTCAATCATCAATTCACGAGCACTTGCAACCTCCAAAACACAAAACCCTAATTCCATCTTCCGAGTAGCCTACGGGTCTCCGGAATAGGCCAACGGTCAACGGAAAAGATCATGCTCTAGAAGGGGACATTACAGTGGATCTGTATATCAAGTTTTTCAATGCCTTCAAATAACCTGGGATAGAGATCTTCCAAAAGCTGGTCAAAAGTGTCGCCTTGTGCATAGTAGCAATGTCAAAATGATGAATACAAATTGTGCCATCATAAATTATGAATATGGGATTTGTCAATGATTACACCAAGACTATGCAATACGTCAATGTGAAAAGAAATCTTCTTCTATCTATGCACAAGGAGGAACATATGCATAAGAAATGAGACTTTAAAAAAATTGTTGGAAAGAAAACAAAAAAACATCATAGATAGGGTTACTAGACTCCTGTGTAGACAAATGAATTCACCGCTCCCACAATCTATTTGGATATATTGTATGAGTGAGGATATCAACCCCCTTGAAATAACCCCCTTACAATTTTTTTTCAATTTTTTCACAATCAACAAGCATTAGGGGTTGTTAGTTGATAGACTAAAAATGCTGGAAATTACAATGCAACTCGACCATTTATTCAGCAAGAGTGATTTGACGGTTCAGCCGATCAACATGATGAAGAATGCAAGTACAAGAAAAGTAAATGGGCGGCTTGCCAACCCCTTCTGCTTGTTTAGTGGGCAGTATAGAAAGTAAAGACGGCGAGGCCTGTCTTTTCCACCAATAGTGGGAATGAAATGCTTGTACAAGAAAGTAAATAAGGCGGCGAGGCTAGCCTTCCACTAAGAGTGGGGATTACAAAGAAATATGTAGAAGTATTAAAGAGTTGATCAGTATTAGCAAAATCTGCAATAGCCAAGTATTAGTGATGTCCAAGTAGCTGCAAATTATATCAAATGTTTTTCCAAACTCCTAGAGACTTCCAACCATGAAAAACAAGCCCAAAACCCAACTTCTGACAATCTGATATAAGTAACCAGCAAAACACAAACTCAGACCAGCAAGCATAAACTCACTAAAATGCTCACAACTCTCTCAAAACTCCACCAAATCTCTTGAAACAAGATGCAAATGAGGCCTAAGGAGAAGGCGACCATGCTAAGACCAAGAAACCACTGCAAACATGAACTATTATTTAATGCACACATTCCAAGGTGCCTTCAGACAAAGTACAACCCTTCAGAAGAAGGGTGACTTGCATATAAAATCAAAGAGCACACCAAAAAATATGGAAACTTGCAACAAGGGGCGCCCAAGATGGTAGAAGAGATTTAGCAAATACCCAAAACCATAAAAAAATCAGACAATGACTTAAGATTGAAAATCTACTTCAGCAGTTCAAAACCAACAACCTATAAAACTGAGAAAAACATCAAAACTTCAACAATAATGCTCAATTTGCTATCTCTGAATGAGAAGCAGTCTCATATCCAGCTAGGTACTATCTCTCAAGCACGAAGACTAGAAGGAAGGAACTAGAAGGTATGTATTCCGTGAAGCTAAAGCCTGAAACAATTTCAACAACATTTCAGTATGAAAAATAATGGATAATCAAATGAAGAGCCCAACACTCTTATTTATAACTTTTTTCTCTCCCAAATTCAAATATTTTCCCTCCAAATAAGGCGCCCAAATTGAAATCCTCATTCACATTCAAATTCACCTTTGTCATTTTAATTTATTTGATCATCTCTCCAAGTCGTCCACCCTCAATAGTGCCAATAAAATATAAAGTAGGCGCCCAAAATAATAAGTGATTTAACTTTATAAAAAATCAAACCTTTCTCCCAATGTGGTGTCCAAGATGAGAAGACTTAATTTAAATTGTAATTAAAACATTAACTTGGGCATCCCATATTATCAAATGCAAAATACATTATAAAATGTATTTATCTCCTACAAGCTAGGCGCCCAATTAAGATATATTAAAATATAACTTAATTACTTCTTCAAATAATTCGTCCTCCAAGCCTTAGCCAAGATTTCACCAAAATATTAAAATATTTTACCTCCACAAGTGAAGCGCCCATCTCAAGCTCAAACTTGCCAAAAATAGCTCCAAGAGTGTTGGATGACCAACTGCTCAACTGACCTGCCAGAAATAGCCGCTACACTGAATTGCTGAAAAGCTGCTAAAAATAGCACTGCCAACAATAGTACTTACTAAAATAGTATATTGCTAAAAATAGTAAGTTGTTCCAAACTCATTTTGAGCACAAACTGGGCTGGCGTTGTGACTTACTAAAAATAGTAAGTCCGGAAAAGACCCCTGTTTCCGTTGCATGTCACACCATTGTGAAGCTCTTTGAAAACCCAGAAGGAATCCAAAATCCAAACTCCAAAACACCAACATGCAAGCCTCCAAAACTATCGAGGAAACAACTAAAAATGCAAGTCAATAACTTGTCATGCATGTTACCACATCCTGAAGTTCTCCAAAAACCCAAAAAGCTCCACCAGACATGCATCAAAAAATCTCGCATGCAAGCCTTGAAACCCTCTTCAAAAAGTGGAAACCCTAATTTCAGCTTCTGACTGGCCTACGAGCTTCCGGAAATAGGCTATCAGACACAAAAGAGTGTATGACTAAAATGGGGACATTACACCCCTATATTGAGTTTGCATTTCAGAAATCTTTCCACATTTTTATTAATGTCACAATCTAGCAATATACATAATATTCTCCATCATGACACATTGTTGATACCTAGCCCGATGGCACCTAACTCAATACTCCTTTAATCTTTTTTATATTGGAGACTTGCACAACTACTTAATAATATGAATAACATCATACCAAACACACCTAATCCATGTCCAACCAATAATAGTTAAGTTGTCTTTAACATGTTAACTTAGATATAGGGGTCTGACAAAGAATAAATTGAGAACCCCCTTTATACTTAGATTCTATTCTAGAAACCCTATTAAGCATATTGTATTTCTTCATTCATGCATGAATGAAGTACAGAAATGAAATCAGAATTGATATAAGCCAGTACATTCACTCTTAAGACACGAACCTTCATCAAATCTGAGACTCTTCCACTTCTGCAGAAGAGGATCTGCAAGAGAGAATTTGCAAATATAAAAGCTGTAAGGAAGTCATTCTGATTCACAGTGCTGGAAAGCATCTCTGTTTTTGAGTTCAACTCCAAAATGCATCTATTGAACAGCTGTTGGAAAGGACTGTCATTTAAATGTATTGGCAACCTAGATAATATACATGGCCACTATCTATGAATATGTTCATGGATTTTGGCTAAATTAAGCTCCAAAAAGCTAGGTAAGATTCCAGAAGGTGAAAGGTTCAAATTTCAAAATAATTAAAGGTTTAAAAATATTTGAAGCTATAACACACAAAATAATGCATAATCACTGGAATAGAATATGAAACTGATATAAATGAAATATTTCAATTCTCATTGTTCATAATATTTAAATTTAATACATCACACTATTGGACAATATTTAGAGTGTGGCATTGGCTCTCAAGTCTTCATAGTTTAGGCTCTAGGCCATTTGGATCTTTAATATCATATAATATGTTCAAAATAACATATTTCTACATGAGTCACGCTTTGGTTGAAGAAATGTATCGATGCCTTTGTAGAGCCTTTGTTGCTGCTTGGGTGTAACCTATTTTATATGAGGCTCATGTGGGGTTTAGAGGAGGTTTGTGAGAAAAGAGTTGAGGTGCTGGTGGAATAAGGGTTGAACGCTGCACATAGGAGCGAATACTAAGTGGGATGTGGGAATTTGGAAGCCAAGCGCTTCTAGTTTGATGCAATATTGGAATCACAGCCCCAAGGTGATGCTATTAGTAGTCACTAGCAGTCTTTGGTGTTAGCAGGCAGATTTTTTAACATATACAGCTACATCACTCATTGGGACATGCTTCAGCAATGTTTACTTGTGTGACAGCCGCATTGTAGCATTGTGGGTCTACACCATTTGGTATTATATCATAACTTTTGTAATTTTGAGTTTGTAACAGCAAGCATAGCAATTGAAGATCAATATATAATGCTGGAGTTTTGAGGTTAGATTGTTGTTATTAATTGTTTCTTTATGCATGCAAAGTGTTTGTTGAAATGTTCATGATAATTCTATGCATTGTGGGATTTTTTTTTGAACAAACATTGTCTCAAGTTTGATGATGGATTCATTGAATCTTTTCAGCAATTCATGTCTTATGATTTTGGATTCAATTTTTCCAGAGAACTCAGATTTGTTGAATACTTCTTGGAGTTTCAGGAAGTAATGTTTCAAATGGAACGTATTGATCAAAGGATTCAAGTTAGAGTAGTTCTCCATCTGTGTAATGGTTCATTCTTGCTTATGATTTGGGATCCTAATATCAATTGGCATTCGATGATTCTAGAAGTATGGGAAAAAGAAGAACCAGGTCAAAGAGTTTACATGTCCAATAATCTATCTTTCGAGTTGAGTGTTAATTCAGTTCACTCCAATCTCTTCTTGGGTTGGGATTTGAAGACATTCATTGTTCCATGTATTCTTGTTGTAGAAGCCTTCATGGTGTGGCTTCAAAGATTTACTAAAGGGGACACTAGTCTTTGGAGATTGTTCTTGGTTCTAACCAACATTTGGGATCATGATGAGTATTTGTTTCGGTGTGTTGGTAATCACCTATGGTTGAGCATCCATGCATGGGATTTTCAACATGTTTTGATGGAGATCATTATGTGTGGAAAGAAGGATTTTTGGGTACTGATTCCTTCTTTATCGGTCAATTTTGGGTTCTATCTGCTCATCAATTGGCGGTTTGGAGAGACAATTTGAGAAAAGATTGTGCAATGACCTACCCTATTTGTATATAATTTTTTTTTTTTTCCGATTTCACCAGTTCACTAATTAAACATCTTAGGCATTTCGTCAAATAGTTTGGCTCTATGCTATTCTAAGTTTATTGTCAAAATTGTTTACAAGGGTTTGAAGAATATTTGTACAATGCTTTCATAAAATTTCCCACAATTTCCTTTATAGAATAATAGAAACTTGTAAATAGATAGAGGAATCTCAATTACAAGTGCATCTGTTATACTAGATTCAAGAATCTAACATAGATCTTATTTATCAGGAAATTGATAATTTATTACATACAATCACAGAACACATTGTTGACCTGGTACCATGCACAGCATGTTGAATATGTTTGAATATGCTCCTTAGGTTCAATATGCCAAAACTCCAAACATATGACAATAGATGGAAGACTCGCAGAAAACTCGCTAGTCCGACGACAAAACTTGCTTGCGTCATTCACTTAAACGACGTCGTTTTTGAAGTTCACTTCATTTCAAAAACACTTGAGACTTTGTGTGGAGAGCAAACCCCCCCCCCCCGCCAAAGCAAGGAGACATCATTTCCAACAATCTGCTATCGAGGAGAGCGGATTCAAACACCATTTTGTGTAGATTTTCAAGGCAAATTTGATTCATAGGTAGGGTTTTTATTTTTGTTTTTTCTTTTTGATTAATCATTTTCTTTCGTTCTACTTGCAAAATACTCATTCCAAATTTAAAAAAAGACATGATAGAGCACAAAGAAGCAATTTTTTTGCATTTAGAATCCAAAAAACAAGATTCATCACAATCTTTTGTTGATTTTTTTAAATTCTTTTCATTGTTTTCATTGGTTTTTGAAATTTTCAGACCTAGGTTCATTTTTTGTGTAGAATGTTTAGATTAGTTAATAATGTTAATTTTTAATTCATTTAAACACATTTGTATCAATTTAAATCAAATTTAGAGAGATTTTTTAACGATTTAGGTTTTTTAAAATTATTTTTGTATTAAAAAACTAATATGTTTTACAATTTTTTTTATGTGTAGATTGAATACACACTATAATGGCTTTTGGCTCTGGTTCAGCATCAAGTTCCGCCCCATCAGTGCCCACAACATCATCATGGGTTCCAAGCACTCGTCCTCTAGGGGCTAGAGACCCTACATGGAAGTACGCTGTGAGAGGGCCGATACCTGTAACAGTTGTTTGCAGTGAGTGTAGGAATGTATATCATGGAGGCATAAATTGCCTCAAATACCATCTTGTAGGCATTCCTTAGAGTGATGCCAAGCCTTGTGAGAAGGGCAAAGAAGAGATTAGAAGAGAGATGGTTGCCCTACTTTCAGTTGCCGAGGAAAGAAAAATGCAAAGGGAGAGGGCAAAAAGAGCTATAGTAGCAACCATAGCTAGTGGACATGGTCAGGAGCACGAGGCCAAGCAAGTGGAGATAGAGTTAGATGAGAGGTAGATATTGGCATTGTGGGCTCTCTTTGTGGTCCATAGATTCGCACTCATGGCATAGCCACAACCACACCATCTCTATGTAACGATCCGACTTCTACGTAAAATAAAAATTTCTAAATTTTATAACTTTTAACCAAAGTAAACGAGTAAATAACAAAGTAACAAAGATATTTCTTTTCTTTTAAAAATAAAGTACAACATATAAATATGATTTCAAAGCTTTTCATAAATAAATAACTTTAACTATTTCAAATGTATAACAGAGTATGAAAGTATAAGAGTACATACACAGCTTAAACAACTTTTGCACAAATAGAAGTAAGACGGTCCAGGATCTTCCCTTTCAAATCTTGGTTCTTTGGATGTCAGATTGTGGAGGAGAAACATCACTCGGGTGCTTTTCCGCCAACCACGGACTAATAATGCAGTCCCCCGCACATTCATTTTTCAATGAATGGCCCTCCCTTCGTCGAAGAGATTGGTTGAGTAACCGATTCCGTTAACCAACTAAGCATAGTGGTGTGTCCTACATAACTAGATTCTTGTAACCCACAATCCCAACCTAGTATGTACGTACTGGATCACTGTGAACTGACAATGTAATCATCTCCCAATCTAAGTGTAGAAACCCTTGTTTCCCCACACCTTCTGATAGATTTTCAATGTTTTCTGACGTTTTTGGTTTTTTTGCAATTTTTTTGTGTTTTTGATGCAATGATAGAAAGGTACGATTTTGCTAATAAATGGAAATAAATTCTCTAAAAATCAAATAGCTCTGGAAATACAACAATAACTACGCCAGTATCCTTTATTCAACTTTTCAAGTGATTACAATGATACCCAGAAGAAAACAATGTATAAAAGAAGAATTTTTATTGGGAAAAGAACCTGATTTTCTGGTACGGCTGAAGGTACAAATCAATACAGCAGAAATAAATATGATCTCTTTCCTTCCCTCTGGCATGCACAATTTCATCAGCTGGTATAGGCGCCTCCTTCAGAGCAAACTGGAACCATTAGACAAAGGCGTTGATTTTTATTTGATGAGGACGGCTCTTCATGAGGTACGGCCTGCTGGTACAGTACGGCCTGTCAGATCTGCCTTAAATGCTGTACGGACTTCACTCACAACAATGTCAAATCTCTGAATAAGGTGCGCCAAAAGCAATAGATGGTATCTGGATACAAATAACTGCAAATAACTGAAGGTATGAATTTTCTCTGATGCTCTGTAGTTTCCTCTGTATAAGAAAACCTCTGTGGCAATAAATCAAGTGGTATTCCACACTCTCTGAATTGCTTTCCGTTGGAGATGGCTCGTTCCCCAAGGCAAACGAACATGAAACCCTAAGTCTCAGGCTCAGACCAAAATTGATCAGTTTTCAAAACTCAATAAACACATAATGGGCTCAATTCCCAAGGCAAACCCTCAAATACACTGAAAAGTGCGATTCCCTTGAAAATAGGGTTTTAATGAAATATTCGTATTTTAATATTTTCACTTCTCCATAGTTCTCCACTGAATATTTAATTATTAATTAAAATATCAAACTGGCCCCTTTCTTCATGATGGCGCACCCCTCAAGGAATTCACTTAAGTTATAATATTAAATTATAACTTTATATTATAAACGTTAATTAATTAATATTTAATCAATACGATCAAATATTAATATCTCCCTTGTTTCTAACCCGATTACTGATCCGTCTGATGCTGACAGACTCTGGAGTGAATCCTGATGCCGCCACAGCCAACTGCTAAAAATAGCAGTGGTCCCACACTGCCTGCCAAGAACTGCTAAAAATAGCAATTCTGCAAATATCCTCCGATTGAGCCAGAACGAAAGATAACTGATCAATCCCTGCTGACTGAAGCTGAGCCAAGCTCCGAAGTGACCCCCTTTCCAGTCCATCGGCCTACGAGGGTCGTATGATAGGCCAATCCTGTCGTCTGAGAGATGTCAATGGTGAAGGGACATGATACCGCCTCCTCGAAATTGCTTGTCCTCAAGCAATCTCAATGCCGATGCCGCAGACCCTCGCTTCCCATGTCGTGATCCTCAACCGCAAATCTCTCCATTTTACCGATATTCTCGATAGTCCTCCGACGAATCGCTCTCCTATACTCCGTGATGGACTCGTGTACTAGAATCAACTTTACCCCTCATCATCTATGGCGGTAACACCGCAGATGGTACAACATCGATGACCCAACTTTTTGAGGCTGACACATGAAATACATTGTGTACCCTCGCCATTGAAGCTCAAGCTCAAGAAGTCACCTCGGGCCACTTCCTCGTGATCCCAGCGACCGTGAATAGCTGGCGAAAGCCCTCACTCCACTTTCCTAAGAGTGGATCGACGGTGAGGGTCAAGCATGAGGTAAAACATATCACCAACCTCGAAATGCCTCTCCGTCCTCTTCTGATCTGCATATTGCTTCTGCTGATTCTGTGCCTTTGCAATATTCTCCTTGAGAGCCCTCATAGTGTCCTGACTCTCCTGCAACCAACCTCCTGCACTCGGCACTCTACTGTCGCTCAATAACAGATCAAGGAAACTCGGCGCCTCATACCCATATAGCACCATGAAGGGTGACATCTGAATGGTCATATGGAATGTCGAGTTGTAGTAATACTCACACAAATGTATCCATTTGACCCACGCCTTCTGCTGCCCTGCTATGTAGTTCCTGAGATATCCCTCCACCCACTTATTAACTATCTCTGTCTGCCCATCTGTCTGTGGATGGTAACTGGTGCTCGGCGTAAGCTCGGTCCCGCAAAGCCTGAAGACCTCCTGCCAGAAGTTACTCAGGAACCGGCTATCTCTATCACTGACGATGCTCCGAGGCAACCCATGAAGTCTCAATATCTCTCGAAAGAACACCTCTCAAGCAATTGCGGTAGCCGCAAGTCGCGGGTGATCGGAAAGAAGTGGGCATACTGTAGTTTATCCACAACCACGAGATATGCACTCTTGGGCTTCTTTAGGCAAGCCCGATGTTCCATCGACAGCATTCTTAATTTCCCCGCCGTGAACGGCGGTCAGTAGACTCGCCGTGAGTGTTCTCTCGCTTGTTCTCACTGAAATGTGGCACTCACGCACATACTGAAGAACATCTCTCTTGAGACCTTTCCATGTGAACCTCTCCCGTATCTGCCTATAAGTCTTGAAGTAACCGGGATGTCCTGCTGTGGGAATATCATGAAAGGCCCTCATAACCATGTTCTTCACCTCAGAACCGGGAATCAGAAATATCCTGTACTTGTAAATGATCAAATCATTTACAAGTGTGTACCTGGTATCTACTGCTGATCCCTCGACAATGCTGGAGGCCCCACTGTCCTTGGCATACTCTGCCACTATCAAATGCCTCCAATCCTCTGCAATCTGAACCATAGTGCCTAAATACGGTCTCCGTGATAATGCATCTGCCACTACGTTCTTAGTACCTTTGATATATGAAATATCAAAGTCATAAGCCTGCAGCTTGCTGACCCACTTCTGCTGTCTGTCATTGAGATCTCGCTGCCCTAAAAAGTGTCTAAGACTGTTATGATCAGTCTTGATGCAAAACTTGCTGCCAACAAGATATTGCCTAAATTTAGCTAAGGCATGCATAATCGCGAGCATCTCTTTGTCGTATATGCATAACTCTCGTCCTCCTTCCGAGTTTAAGTGCTCATAAACCTATCGCGTGCTTGTCCCGCATGAGCACCGCACTAATGCCTCTCACTCGATGCATCACATCAGCTCAAACGGCTTTCAGAAGCCGGCAGCAAGCAAAACAGGCAAGTGGTCATCAACTCCTTGAACTTTTCAAAACACTCGTGTTTCTGGTTCAAACAAAATTTCTTCATCAAATTGCCATCAGCTGCATGTCGTGGAATAACCATTCACGACCAAGCGTAGAATCCATTATCAACTGGTGAAAACCTTAACCGTCGTTCACGGTGTAATAATCATCAATGGCGCTGATCTTCAGATCCATCCTCAAGACTCCATCCTCGCGACCGGATAATATGACCAAGGTATAGCAATTCGGTCATCCCTAAGTCGCACTTGGATTCCTTGGCGTACAAGGACTCCCTCTCCAAGATGCTCAATACAGTCTCCAAATGAGCCAGATGCTCCTGCCAAGTCCGACTGTATATCAGAATGTCATCGAAGAAACCAACACAAACCTCCTCAAGAAAGAATGAAATACCTCGCTCATAGTAGATCAGAAAAGGTAGTCAGGCCAAGTAGTGAGCCCAAATGGCATCACTACGAACTCGAAGTGCTCACAATGACATCTGAAGGCTGTCTTCTCTATGTCCTGCTCACGGACTCTAATCTGGTGATAACCCGACCGTAAATCAATCTTCGTGAAATAACATGCCCCATGAAGCTCATCAATCAACTCATCTATCCTCGGTATCGGGTATCTGTTTTTAATTGTCCTCTTATTCAGGACCCTGTAATCAATGCACATGCGCAACGTTCCATCCTTCTTCTTCACCAATACAACAGAAGAAGCGAACGGCGACTTGCTAGGTCTAATGTGACCCATAGCCAATAACTCCTTTATAGTCTTCTCAATCTCATCCTTCAATCTTTTCGGATGCCTGTAAGGAGTTATCATGACGGGTTTTGCACCCTCGTCGAGTTCAATGATGTGCTCTATCCCTCTATCTGGAGGTCTACCTGGCGGAATATCACTGAACACCTTATCATGCTTGATTCTGATCTTCTGAATGTCCGGATGATACTCTGTCTTTTGCTGTCCCTCCTGTAAAGGTGCTAAATGACACCCGGCAGCCCACTCTACCATGTCATGACGCATGAGCCGCTCCATTCGGCGAAAGGAAATTGTTTTAAGGTCGCTGTCCCGTATTGCCTTAAGAATGTGAGTCTTCCCGTCGACCTCAAAACGTATCTCCATATCCTTGAGTCGAAGTGTGACCTCCTCCAAAGAGTGTAACCACTTCATTCCCAATACTAAATCAATGTCTCCCATATTGACAACATAATAATCTGCCTTGAACTCATAGTTGTTCAAGCGTAATGGAAGATCTCTAATCATGCGTTCGCATCTCAAAGTGTACCCATCCGCCACTTTGACTTTGATGCCCTCAAACTCCTCTGTAATAAGCCCTCGTTTCTCAACGAACCTAGCATCAATAAAATTATGTGTAGCTCCTGTATCCAATAGGGTAATGACCCTCTGACCTGCTAATACACCACGGAGCCGGAAAGAACCCTCCTGCTGGATGCTAGACAATCTACCCTCCTGTATCTGAAGCTCGGGTTCTACCTCTGCTCTATGCTCTGGAGTCTCTGACTCTGAATCATCTGAATGCTCAGGCTGCTCTGAATTTTCTGATTCTGAGTCTTCATAGTATGCCCACATAACACGATTCGCCTTGCCCTTAGGTCTTAGAGGGCAATCGTGATTGGCATCATACAGTCCCTTGCAGTAAAAGCATAACTTTTTCCTGCGAAGGTCATTCAGGGCCTCACGATCCAAGGGTGGGAAGGCTGATTTACCCTTCGAATCGTTTCTATAATCTGATTTGTTTTTGTTATAATCAAATTTGTCATTGTTTTTATTAAACCCTTTGTTGTCTCGGAACGATGAAGAACCTCTGGAGTTAAATTTATTTGCCGGGGCTGCGAACTCCATGTTACGTGCCTTCCTCATCGCCTCCTGTAATGATGGAGGGTCAAAGGCTTTTATCCAGCCTTTAAGTGGTTCTGATAAACCCTCCATAAAGAGAACTACCAACCGCCTCTCAGATATGCTCGGAACCATGACGGAAAGTCTCTGAAAGTCGCTGATGTATGTCTCGAGATTGCCACTCTGCCTCAATTGTGCCAAATCTCTGAAGTAAGTCTCCGGATCCTTCCT
The DNA here is from genome assembly GCA_007258455.2 of Sequoia sempervirens. Classification (NCBI taxonomy): domain Eukaryota; kingdom Viridiplantae; phylum Streptophyta; class Pinopsida; order Cupressales; family Cupressaceae; genus Sequoia; species Sequoia sempervirens. The sequence goes on along the minus strand of VDFB02150091.1, from coordinate 6,642 downwards.
ATCAAATCTCTCAACCAGCCTGTCTACGAACTCCTGATATGAAGTGATCCTATCATGATGTAGCGTCACCATACCGTGATGCCACCAGTCATAAGCTACTCCCTCGAGGTGCAGTGTAGCGTAACGAATAGCGTCTCTCTCAGCCATCGGACGCAAGGTAAGGAATGTATCAAGCTTGCTAATCCAAGCTTGGGCTGTCATCTTCCCACTACCATCCAACATCACCAGATTCAACCTGTTAGTTGCATGTTTGAGGTCATTATTCTGCTGTCGGGGTCTCCAATCCTGACGAGCCCTATTGTGTTCACGCCTCTGTGTGATAAAACGGTCAAAAGTGATCCGTTCTCTAACTGCAGGAGGTATCAACTCCCACTCCTCGTTTGCTGCCATAAGGTTATCAGCAAACAAATCATCCCGATCCTCCTCTGGCATAGCCTCATCGGGATCCTGTCTCGTGAACGTAGGCCTTGTAGGCCTATCAGCTGTCCGTGACACTGTCCTAGGTGCTCTCCGTGACCCAGCATCACTCCTGTCATCGTCACGATGTGGTGACGGTCTCCTCGAAGTCCCTAATCTCTGCAGTGCCTGTGCTACCTGCTGTAATACATCGTCCGATCGACGTTGTCCTGCACGAAGATCTCTGAGTGTGAGTAAGACCTCAGCATCATCCTGATCTCGGTTGTTATGAGGGACATCTGTCCGAGGTATATCTGTTCTCTCAGCCCTATCATTCCTGTCAGCCATGATTTCCGGCTGCCTGCTCAAACTGCGTTGCCTTTCAAGCAAGGCACGTCTGCGAGTGTAGTACCTGTATGTGTCAATTTCCTCTGGTTGCATGTGATGGCCAAACCCTAGGATGGCAGAATCAAGCTCTGATACCACTGTAGAAACCCCTGTTTCCCCCTGACACTGCTTCTGATAGATTTTCAATGTTTTCTGACGTTTTTGGGTTTTTGCAATTTTTTTGTGTTTTTGATGCAATGATAGAAAGGTACGATTTTGCTAATAAATGGAAATAAATTCTCTAAAAATCAAATAGCTCTGGAAATACAACAATAACAACGCCCGTAACCTTTATTCAACTTTTCAAGTGATTACAATGATACCCAGAAGAAAGCAATGTATAAAAGAAGAATTTTTATTGGGAAAAGAACCTGGTTTTCTGGTACGGCTGAAGGTACAAATCCATACGGCAGAAATAAATGTGATCTCTTTCCTTCCCTCTGGCATGCACAAATTCATCAGCTGGTATAGGCGCCTCCTTCAGAGCAAACTGGAACCCTTAGACAAAGGCGTTGATTTTTATTTGATGAGGACGGCTCTTCATGAGGTACGGCCTGCTGGTACAGTACGGCCTGTCAGATCTGCCTTAAATGCTGTACGGACTTCACTCACAACAATGTCAAATCTCTGAATATGGTGCGCCAAAAGCAATAGATGGTATCTGGATACAAATAACTGCAAATAACTGAAGGTATGAATTTTCTCTGATGCTCTGTAGTTTCCTCTGAATAAGAAAACCTCTGTGGCAATAAATCAAGTGGTATTCCACACTCTCTGAATTGCTTTCCGTTGGAGATGGCTCGTTCCCCAAGGCAAACGAACATGAAACCCTAAGTCTCAGGCTCAGACCAAAATTGATCAGTTTTCAAAACTCAATAAACACATAATGGGCTCAATTCCCAAGGCAAACCCTCAAATACACTGAAAAGTGCGATTCCCTTGAAAATAGGGTTTTAATGAAATATTCGTATTTTAATATTTTCACTTCTCCATAGTTCTCCACTGAATATTTAATTATTAATTAAAATATCAAACTGGCCCCTTTCTTCATGATGGCGCACCCCTCAAGGAATTCACTTAAGTTATAATATTAAATTATAACTTTATATTATAAACGTTAATTAATTAATATTTAATCAATATGATCAAATATTAATATCTCCCTCGTTTCTAACCCGATGATCGATCCGTCTGATGCTGACGAACTCTGAAGTGTTTCCTGATGCCACCACAGCCAACTGCTAAAAATAGCAGTGGTCCTATCGCCGCCAAGAACTCGGGCGTAAAAATAGCAATTCTCGGTGAATATCCTCCATCGGTGCCGTAATCTAAAGACAATCATCAATCCTCGCTGACCGGCCGAGCTAAGTCTCGGCGGACTTCTTTCCACCATCTACCACGAGGGTCGTATGATAGGCCAATCCCGGCTGGCCCGAGAGATGTCACCGGTGAAGGGACATGACACTAAGAGGACGTAGGTACATTACATTACTATGGCCATAGAATTTTGATTCAGTAATCGACTGAGTAAGTCATCTATCACTTACACTACTCAGGGCCGATTTGCCTTTGGGCTACCTTACTCTATGCGTAGGCCATGTCCTTCAATGGGTTCAGTTACCCCGGACTTCCTACCTCAAACAGTTTACTGGAAATGAGTCTATAAACAAGTATTTACTATCCTTTCTCCTGTTTCCGGAAATCCTTATCCTAGGAGTGAAGCTTACTATTGTTAACCTAATAACACAGCTAGGATTATACTTAGTTTTGACGTCATTTCGTTCCTAGGAGTTAATATTTACTCTACGTATTCTCCATATATGAAGATCATACAATTTCATAAAAACAAGCAAATGCACAAACTTTTCCCTCTTAACATAATGCATGTAAAGCTAGGTTATTTTTAAACTCCTTAATCAAACTGAATCCCTTCATTTAAAATCCCTAATTTCTATAAAATCATTCCTTAATCCATCAATTAACTATATTGAATTGCTCAAGCTTTCTCCTTTAGCTACATTGACAACCCTTAAATCTTTATCCCTTATTTAAAATGAAATCCCTTGAACAATTATGCATTTACAACCTATCAAACAAACCTGATTGCTATGGATAGTTTACTTATTTCATTTCATATGCAACCAGCAACTTAAGACAATAAGAAGACAGTTTAAGCTATAAATCACAATTAAGAAACATGCCTGTCAAATTAAGCTCCTCTTCAATGTACTTCTGACAGCAACCTTCAAATGGTGATGGCAGAATGAAGTTTCCTCCTTTCTCCAATGTAGAAACCTCTTTACCAAAATACTTTCTTCAAAACAAAAACCTCTTCACTGGAAAATTGCTATCCAATTCTTCATAGTCTAAAAATCATAGTTCAAGTAGACTCTAACTCTCTCACTGAATTTACTATATTGCAAAACAGTATTTCTAACTCACAGTAGAAGCTCAAAATTATAATATAAAAACTCACTAATTCGCCAAAGTTGAGAAAACAAAAGAATGCCTTTCGAATGGAGAGAAGAGAAGTATTTATAAGGCGTGAAAACAACAGAATCCCCATTTCTGGGCATGTAAAATGACAGACTGACATGCTTACCCAGTCAAAACGTCACTTGGCATGTTATTAAACCCTTAGTCATGATCTTCAAGGATGATTCGACCTCATGGAGCCAGCAGTTGAAGAAGTTTTCAACTCAAACAACCAAAAACGCCACCTACAGGTACACATTTTTGCTAGTCGCATGAATTCAAAACGGTTTTAATTGCTGCGTTTTAGGTCAAGACTCCACTCGCTACAGCACATAAATTCGTTGCCATTTTCCTGTTTTCAAGTTTGAAATCTTCTTCCTGCGTTTTCTGCTACGCAAGAGCTTCCATGTTTTCACGGGAATGTTCATATTTGTTTTCCATTCAATTTTTCCAAAGTTTAAACTTTTCAAATATTTCCTTTGTAAAATTCGTTTCTTTTTGAAATGTATTTTATGAGTTAAATATTTCCAACGGCTAACTTTAAATATTTTCTTCCTTCATATATTGTGAATATATCCTTCATGGAATAATGTTTATTCTTTAAAACATTTGCAATTCTTTTCCTTCATTTAAATTTTAACTATATATCTATTTGTATATTTTATATATATATGTATTCTATTAAATATTAATATATCTTTATATATAAACGTATTTATATATAAGAATATATTAATTTTAATACTAACACATATTTTATAAAATATATAAATATATAATTATTTACACATTCCTTATGTATTGATGTATATATTAATAATCACTTTATTAATATATATATTTACACATAAAGATATACGTAAATCTCCTAGACAACATTATTTGAATATTATCTATTTCAAAGATATTTAGGCGGAATGTGTACGTATAAACATCATGTCCATATATACTTCTTGTGTATACGTATGTATGCGTATATACATGTCGACACATGCGTACAAGCATATCCATCTGCTTCATGTACGTACGTATTGATATGTCTATACATTTAGATACGTGTACACAATGTATACATGTGTATACGTACCCACTCGACCTTTATCATATAACAACTACTTCATTCATATAGGGAGTTACAGTATAGTCAGACTGACATTTAACAATCACATCATATAAGGCATAAGGAAGTAAATCAAACTCCTAAGCCTATGGATGACTTATCAAGACTAACTTATTTGACCTAGTTCCTATGTACCGTTCACAATGTGTGTGCATGCTCAATTGATTAACTTTACTGGTTAAACGACCAATACCCCTCTCCCAAGTGATATTTCCCCTTTGCCTAGAGGACTGGTTCTCATTCCTGCATCCACAATTATAAACTCACGGCAGTCAATTGCTCACAAAAATAGCAACACATATAGATTTCATAAGATATAAAAACATCACATATTAAACTCATTATGCACGTTTTTCACCATGATTAACATCAAATAAACAACATAAGAATGAGACAATCATTAATGTATGAAACTTATATGGACGACAAGGTGATTCACATCTTTATTTATTCATAAAATTGTCTTTACAAACACATAATCCTTACTCAACTCTAATAGCCTAGTAGCTATACAATCGAGATGTAACACTCTAGGCCCCCTGTTTCCTCTACTTTGAGTAGAGTGCCAGTGCCACCACCACCTTCATCTTCACGCAACCCACAAAGTTTTTTTGTGTCGCGGAACACACCAGGAGCACAAATGTCATTGGAGGCTATTGGGTGGAACAAGGAGGTGCATCAACATGTTGACATGGCATTTGTAGACTTCTGGCATTTCAATAGCATACCATTCAATGTAGTGAGTAGTCCCTATTGGCACAATATGTTCACCTCATTGATAGTTGTGGGAAAAGGCTACAAGCTACCTTCTTACAAAGATTTGAGTGGGAGGTAAGTCAACTTAAATTTTATGCTAAGTTTATGTTCTTTAATTTAAATTAATTTATGTTGAATTCAAGCATTTTTTTGATTAAAACTTACAATTTTGTACTTATTTAATTATTTTACTTTGTACTTGCAGGTTGCTCACAAATGCAACTGAAAGGGCAATGCATGTGGTGGAAAATAAAAATAAAAATGGAAGAAATATGGCTGCACCATTCTTTCTGATGGGTGAATGGATGGGAGAAACCGCACCATCCTTAATTTTTTGGTTGCTTCCAAAGGTGAAGTTGTGTTTTGGAAATCGGTGGATGCTTCCAATAAGATAAAAACTGCAGATACATTGTGTACATTGTTGGAAGAAGTTGTGATGGAGGTGGGGATTGCTAATGTGGTGCAAATCATCATGGATAATGCAACAACGTATGTGGTAGTTGGGAGAATGCTTGACATCCATCACTCTTTTGGTCACCTTGTGCGGCCCATTGCCTTGACCTTCTTTTGGAGGACATAGGAAAACTTGTTTGGGTGGCACCGATTGTAGATGATGCAAGGAGCATCATAAAATTTATCTACAGTCACCCTTGGGTTCTTAATTTGGTGAGAGAGCATACGTGAGGGAAAGAGTTGGTGAGATCGGGTGCCACAAGGTTTGCAACGATTTTCCTAACGTTGCAAGCATTTTGGATTCTTTGGGCTCTTTAAAATAAATGTTGATGAGTCAAGCATGGAATGACTCCACATATTCAAAGAAAAGCCTGAAGGAGAGAGAGTTTTAGCAATAGTGTTGGCGTAACAACTAACACCTCTGGAGTATAAGTTGGTACGGACAGCTATGCACACTACACAATGAGTGCTCTTCAAATTAGGAGGGGAAGCTCCCTCGTTGTGCTTTAACAAAAATGCTTTGGAAAGGGAAAAGTAATCTAAACTATCTCCTGTCTTTTTGTCTCAGCTGTAGAGGTACAAGGCTTTCAAGAAAACTCTATACGTTGCAGCTAAGTATTTTCTGGTTTCGCAGACTACTAACTACAACTAGGCTTAATTACTTAAAATCTATCCAGTTTCCTCAAAAAAATAGAGCATGAGGAAATGGAGCAAGGATGACTATCTGACGATAAACAAGTATAGATTCTCAACTTGAAGGCAAGGTGGCACATCTATCACCAATCTAAACAAGTTTATTGGGGAACAATAACATACGAGCAAACTAAGTTCGATTCTCAACTTGAAGGCAAGTGGCACAACTATCACCAATTTGAATAAGTTTATTATTCACACACATCACACGAGCAACTAAGCATAGATTCTCTACTTGAAGGCAAGGTATAATACAACTATCAGCCTAATCTAAACAAGTTTATTGAACAATAAAATAGATTTTATCTAACTAAGGAAAGAATTCACCATTGTAATTGCATGAAACCGTATGCGGCATAACA
>VDFB02150090.1:0-15855 GCA_007258455.2 Sequoia sempervirens | reverse complement strand
TGGGGAAGGTATTTCTCAAGTTGGTATCAATAGGGTATGGTATAGTGGATATCCAGTCAAGTCAAATTGTATGCTCATACTTATAGGATTTTGTGGGTAAGGATTCTGAGGTGGAAAATTGGGGTAATATTGGAATCCATGTTGAAGCTGATGCACATTTTGTTGGATGTTTTAGTGAGAGTATACATTTTGTTGTGGTACATGATGCTAATAGTGTGGAATATATTGTTGTCCTAGTGGTGAGTTGGATTGTGGAATGTTTTTGGTGTTTTGTGGTTGGGATCTATGTGGTGGCACATTATGTTGGGCATGTTGCTTTAGGTTACCAGTTGTATTGTAAGGTGCTTTTGAAGGACCTAGAGCAACTACATTTTGAGATGACCCATGTGGATTGATGTTACCTCCTTGCTTATGGGGAGGGACATATTTTGGTGGTTTTAATGTATGGAAATTCAATTGAGACATTTGCTGATTCAGTTCTTGAATTTCATTTATCAACTGTTGTCTTCTCCTAAGGTCCTCTCTTTGTCTTTCCACATACTATTCCAACTCCTCAGTGGTCATTTTGTCATAGTTCTCAACAAGGGGAGAGTGATCCATGGATCCATATTGGTTTTCTTCTCCATGCCATAATGACATCATATGGTCATATACTCATTTTGTCTTTGAATTTATTCTTCATCAAATCGAGTGTAGAATTCTTTCATTTTTTGAGGGTCTTCCTTCCAACGATAATAGTATGACTAGTGTTTTCTTGTTCACATGGGGTATGGGGATCTCTACATGGATCATCATTATGATACTCTGATTCATGCAACAGTTCAAAGCTACTATGTAATGTAGGAGGTTTTTCCAGGATATTCTCCTAATTATTCAATGTAGTGTCTGGCTGCTTAAATGTTGTTTTGTTTTTAACACTATTGGTTTATTGGAGGGAAGAGTCACCTTTATCTATCCATTTATTATCATTCTCCTTTGGAATCTCTTTGTTTGAAGATCTCCTTCCATTCATTTTATAGGATGCTTTGATTCTTTGAACTCTAGGGTTTGTTCTTCTTGATGTGTATTCTAACTTCTCAGTCATGCATCCATTCCTACAAACATGATAGAGTCACCACTCACTTTTACGAAAAGTGAGAAATGTTTTTGATCCTTTTAGATCTATCCTAGAGGATTCTTTTAGTGTTCAATATAACAGTTTAATTTTGAGATTTTATTGACTCTATAATGGATAGGCTGGAACCAAAATTTTCTTAAATTTCCCTAGTACAGTCACCAATCTCTTAGGTCTCAAAAACATAGGTTTTGAACCTTCAAATGGTACCAATACCTTAGTACATTATTGGCTAATGATCAGGGAAAATGTGATTGATAAGCCCCTACTCTTTAGGCTCTGCTAAACCAAGGTGGTTGTACCTAAATGATAAGGTAGATTTGAATGTTTTGATATGACCTCTAATTTGGGCTATCTACTCACTATGGCATGCAAGTGTGAAGTAGATGCAAAGCTTACTAACTAGTTCCTATTGAAAGTGTTTGAATAATCAATAGTGTGAGTTGAATTTGTATAAAAATGTTCTAAAGTTGACCAATGCCTAATCTATTGGGTGAATGGAGTTGATGGGTGGATTATGATGATGGAGAAATATTTGTAGGATAGGTGGATCTACTCCTCAATATAACTCTAACTATTGGGAATTTTTAAATGTTTGGACCTTGTACAAGCATGCAGGTTAGTTAGCTACTGTACTCTTCTTTATAAATCACATTGTTATGCCCACAAACCACTATGATAGCATGAAAGGATTTTAATTCTTAGTTTGAGGAAAACTAATCAAAATAACCACTTTAAAAGGATTTTAATCCTTGATAGGAACTAATTAAAGTAAATTATTTGAAATGGATTTTAATTCACTCCAACTAGAAACCAATCAAAGCAACCACATAGTAACAAGAAATGTGTCCTAAAAAATTACATAAATTTGAATAACTTAAGAGAACTACTTTGGAGATAGCACACTAACATATAAGCATGAAATTAACACAACTTTTGAACACTGACAATAAATTCACCAATTAAGAATAGTCTTCTCCATTATATTGCTTCAAAAGATGTACATTAATAGAAGAAGTTTTAAGATATGAAAAATGGATGGATGGAATATGCTATACTAATGATCTACTACTATTGATGGTGATGATAATGATATATCAAAACCGAGCCTTGGTTTCCCTTTTTATACAGGAAGCAACAAGCTTCAGGCTCATTCATAAAAAGGTATGTCCCTTCATAAACTTAACTAATAGTAGTTTTTTAAACATATGTAAAATGATTGAGGAAATAGCAACAAATAAAACACTCACTCAGTTATTCATCATAGAGAACTCATTACCTCTCAAGATTTTGCAAAGTTCTCCTCTGCATCATGAAGTGCTCGATCACTTTGCATACCTCAACTCAAACCGACTTCTCCAAACTCGAGGCTCCTTTTGTTTTGGTGACAAATAGGTTCATTTTTGACAAGTGTTTGATATAATCTTTCTTGATGTGAGTGTCGATATTTGACAAAATATTATATTCCATATACATTATTCCCTCAGGCTGCTTATGAGTATTGTCTAGTACCCTCTCTTCATTATTGATTATCTCAAGAGCTTGTGGTAGTATCTAAGCTAATTCATTTTTCCAATGGTCTTGTCCCTTAAGTCCTCCTTCACAATCCAAAAACATGGGAAATAAAATATCTAATGGTTGGTATAAGTCATTAAGCTTAGCCTTAATCTTGGCACATTACTCCTTATGTTGATTGATTAATTCAATATACCTATGGAGGAATTTTTCATTCATGACCTCTTTATTGATCAATTCTTCCTTCTTTTCATCCATACGCTCTTGCAAATTCTTGTGTTTTTGAAGAGTAGAGTGAATTGTTACAAAGATTTCCCACTATTGATCAGCCTGATTCATAACCTTCTCCAGCCTCTTCTTAATTATCTCATAGATCATCTCAAACTTGATGGTTTTAATTTTTATCTCTCATTCATTGCACCTCTTTTGGGCTTTCTCATGGAAACGTTTCCAATAGATGACGTCTTCCATAGCATCTAATACTTTATTTTCACATTTAATTAATGGAGAATACAATTATGATGAAGAAGAGGAGGATAACTTATCTCTGTAACTTGCTACCTCCTTTTTTAGTTTTTCATTTTCTCTTATCAACCTTTCAACTTGAGACTTATTGAATTTAGACACATTTATGTTTAGTTCTACTATCTCAATAGGATTAGTATCTCCTTCTCTATATACCAAGAGATGTGTAAACACTTGGCTCAGATTACTAATGATGGAAGGTCTCTTGTCATGGGGATATAGTGCCCAAATCAATAATGTAGCTTCATCTAGATTGTACCCTGATCTTGAAGACATTTTGTCACTAGCTTCCTCTATTAGGTGAAGTGTCTTATCTCCTATTTTCCTAAAGCTATCAAACACTATAGTGGAACTAATTTCCCATCGAAGTAAGTGAAAGACTCCAGCCTCCTAAAGTAATTCTCTTCATCTCTTAGGGGTGATGATTTCTAGCTCCTGATCTTTTTCCTTTCTTAGTTCTTCTAGGGTGGTTGCCTCTTGTTCAAGAGATATTTTTCATCTTTTTTTGAGCACTTTACCTTTGTATTCATAGACAAATGATCTAAAATCTAAAGTCTTGTTGAAGTCACTGTCAGAAACAAACTCTTGACCTACCCAAGCTCTCACATCATCAGAGAGTTCATTTGATGCTTCAAATTTAACAATGCTTTGTTCATGAGGTGGCTCATACTGTGTTACAATGGGTGTATTTATTTGTTCAATCTCTTCTTCTTCTTCGTCACTTTCCTCTTCATCCTTTTCCTCACTCATGGTAGTATCCACAAAGAAACTTACTTTTGGAGTAGGATGTGAGGGTATATAACTTAGGGGTTTCATGTTCTCAGCCTACATTCTAGAGCTAGCTTCTATATGTGTCTCAAAGATCATGGGGGGCACATCCCTTGTAAATTCATCCTAATGGGAGATCAACTATTCAACTCTTTCTAGAGGATCTTGCACATTATTGAATCCTTTTGTATATGAAGGATTATTCTCCTTCCTCCATGCCTCTTCCAACATGATTCTATTGTATGCGACCATCCTTTGTGTTGTCATTGCTTCATCACAATTTTTTATTACATCATCTACAGAGAAATGATGCTCATACCTCAATAGTGCTTGTGACAATTTTGCTTTATTGATAAAGTTCTCTTTTTAAAAATTATTCCTTTCATTCCCCAGTGGAAATTTGTAGTGTGCTAATTTCTTATCAATTTCTTCATATCCCTCACTAGAAACAATTGTGAAATATCCAAAACATAAAGTTCTAGGTATAATTGATTGTTTATTGTATCCTTTAAGATGCTTGGTATTTGACTCGGCTAATTACCTCACAATTTCCAAATAAGCCACTCTATTAGGAACTATTCTTGGCAGCAAGTGTGGAGCTCCCTCAAACCCATATGCTCTGATTACTGTGCAATCAAAAAATGTATACCAATCTCCCCAATTATGGTTCACCTTTTTCTTGGGATCCTTCTCTTTTGGTTTGAGAAACCTTTGTACTTCAAGGGACAAGTTGTTATCACATGGATTCCCTAATAATTTTAGCAAGGGTTTAACAAAGTACTATTCAAAGTATAAAGAATGGGATCTCCCATATCTTCTATCCCATATTGAGGTCCACATCTGAACTGGTTTGAAGTTTTCATCCTCATTTGTATCCCTTATCCTCAATTCATCTCTCCAAAACCCTCAAGCCCATCCTTCAAATAAAAGAAAGTGAATTAACATGGAATAATGTTTAAAGTTAATGCAACCACTATTATTTTTAGTTTTCTCTAGTCCTTGGTTTAGAGTGTTGGCTAGATAGTTGGCATAATCAAATGGTCTAGCATCTCATATTTGTACATCTACTTCCAAGACCATTGGGGCTATTGACATGAGAGTTAGAACCTCTACTCCAAGTACTTGTCCTATAGTGTAATATGTATATTGAAAATATTTCTCAATAGATCTTCATGAAAGGGAGGGTGTTCATTACTAGATAACCTTTTGAGTTGATTTCCTTCCTCTCGAGGCCTATGTAAGGGAAATTTCCACCTTTTATAGCTAGTATCCATATGGTGATATTCTGTCAAAAGGTATTTCACCATAAATGGAAAATTTAGAGATCAAACTAATTGAAAAATAGTGGAAATGAAGTCTTTGGAGATAATGATGAGTTAAAACTCATCATGTAAATGAATCACTAGACATTTGGGGTAGTACTTGGTAGCTAGTGCTTTAACCAACAAACAGGTTGGAACCTATATTGATTTCTATAGTGGTACATGGGCAACTCATATGTTGTTCGTGATGTCCATACATCCCCTAAGTCTTTGTGTTTATCCCACAACTTGTCCATAGAAGGATTTAACTGTGCATTCCTCTTAGGCCTTGGCCTCGACCCAGGACATTGATCAATTAAGTCTTGATTTAAGAGCCTAGCTTCTATTTTTTTTCTTAGTCTTTGGTGTTCCTCAGCTTTCTTCCATTGTTTAGAACCCTAGCTTCTCTTTGCAATTCTTCAAAGAAACTTCTTAGCTGGGTTTCATATACTTACTTGTTTTGTACTTGATTCCTTTGGATTTTGATTATGAAGAAACGTGATACCTCTATCTCTTTTGCTCCACTCCTACTTTATGTAGGCTCTTCCAATTTTTGATGATAGAAATGAGATCAATTTGAGGTATACATTGCTTTGCTCAGGCTCATTAATGTCACACTTGTTCTCTTTCTTGTCATCAGGGAGAGAATTTAATTTGAATGTCATTGATGTTTTGGGCTATCACATTAGTTGAAAATAATGATCATCATTGTATAAGAGGGATTATGATTTTAATCCCACTAATATCAAATTTTCTCCTCGATGAACCTTCTATCATTATCTTTCCTTTGGGGTATCAATGGGATGCTAGATAATTTCTCCCCAATACACTTTAGTTTCTTTGATGCCTTTCATTAGCTTATACTTGATCACTTATGATATGATTTTTCTCTTCATTTGTTATTGGCTCATCAGGAGAACCTTTGTTCCTATCTTGTCGATCGCCATCATTCTTCCTGATACCCTTTGCTTTTGACGGTTTATTGTTGCATTGAGGGGACCTATTTTTGTTAGCACAATAGCCTTATGTTTCCTTGATATTATTTCCTACTGCTCATTTGTTAAATTCTTCATTATATGATGCATCGGTCCATTAGTGGGACATCATGTCATCTTTCCCCAATAAGCATTAGTGTATTTGATATGTCTTGCTTGAGCTATCAGGGGGACAATAAGGTATGTCTTGCTGATATGTATTACTTACTCCAATTGACTCACCTTAGTTAGTTCTATTGGTCTATTGAGGAGACCATGTTATGAGCTTTCCTAATAGAAAGTTGTTTTTCCAATAGTTTGTGTTTTGTGATTTGCCTCCATTGGCTCATCGGGGAGACCATGATGAGAGTTCCCTCAACATAGTGTTGTTATACTGATGTAGCCACGGTAGGAGGGTCCTCAAAGAGAGCAATCTTGATCATGCAACAAGAGTTACACAATGGAAGCAACATGGAATATGGAGGAAAATGCAGATTCAAACATTCTTATTAGTAGAAATTTTGCTTACAATTGGATGGCAAGATTCGGGATTACAAATTTGGCTCACAGGCCTAATACAATAGGTTCTACATGCAATATTCTAAGATGCTCCTTAATGCGAGTGAAAATATTACATTTCAAATCCTATCTTCTAACTTCACTGCTTTCTAATGATCTATTATAGTGTTTTATATCACATCTTAAGATCTAGAATCATTCCCATCGCCCAAAGGTCATTACAATCTCCAATGAAAGAAAATGTAATGTGTGCATGAATAGGTCAGCCTCAAATTTGAATTACTCCTCGGTGAATGCATAGGATGAAGTGTGGACCTAAATTAAGGTCGGGGACACTCCATGGAACAATTTGAATCACACCATCGAGATCTACAAGATATAAGAAAAATCCACAAGTGATCCAAATAGCCGTTAGGTTTGAAATTATTCTGGTGCAAGTTCAAGAAATTTCCACATAATTCGGAAGCGATAACTTGCCAAAAAATGATCCAATTAATCTGAAATCTTGGAATAAGAAAAATGAACATGTCCATGATGCATGTAAATATTCACAGGGTCTAGTGAGAAAATATGATGAAACAAAGAATATACCAACTTGAACTGAACAAGAACTAAAACAAGAACAAACTAAAATGAAAATATTTTTGGTTGATGCAAGATTGCCAAGAACTAGGGATGCTCCTGCATCAGACATCCAGGGTTGATTGAAAAGTGAGTCCCTCACTTTGTTGGGACTAAAGAGAAACCAATGTGGTTTACCTCAGCATGGGAAATCCAAGAAGAATCCTCCACTGGTCTGCCTTTCCACTTCACAAGATATTCTTTGTACTATCTTGCAGGCATTCTCCTCCCATCTCTGGTATCCAAAATTTCTTCTATCTCATTTGACTGTTGGTTAGGAAACTAATTCTCCAATTTTTCTTTACTGTCATTACTAAATTCTTCTTCATGGTACTGATGTAGATCTATAATGTGTAATATAGGTGATATACCCATGTTATCCAGTAACTCCACCTCATATTCATTTCCTAAATCAAATTTCTTCAAAATAATATAGGTTCCAAATTTCCTCATCTTCATCTTATTATATGTGCCAACTAGAAATCTCTCCTTCCTCAAATACACCATCACCTCATCTCCAACTTTGAACTCCTTATGTCTCCTCTTTTCATCTGCTTGATCCTTATACTTCTAGTTCATGTCTTCCAATTGTTGTTTCACCTGAGTATGCACTTTCTTCATATGTTCTGCAAATTCCTCTGCTTTTGCACTCCTTTTATCTTCCTGACTGATGTCTCACAATTCTCCTATTCCTCTAGGATGAACTCTAGTAACAATCTCAAAAGGTGTCTTTCTGGTACTCTTGTTCATTGAATTATTTTATGTGAACTCTGCTTATGCAAGGACTAAATCCCAACTTCTAGTCTTCTCTCCAACCAAACATCTTAGCAAATTTCCCAAAATCCTATTTACTACCTTTGTCTGTCCATCATTCTGTGGGTGAAAATTAGAACTGAACTTCAAATGTGTCCTTAATTTCTTCCAAAGTGTCCTCCAAAAGTAACCAATGAACTTTGTATCTTTGTATGAAACAATACTCCTAGATAATCCATGCAATCTCACCACCTCCCTGAAAAATAAGTCTGCTACATGTACTGCATCTGTTGTCTTCTTACAAGGTACGAAATGTGCCATTTTTTAAAATCTATCCATCACCACAAATATAGAATCATTACCTCTCTATTTCTCCAACAATCCAAGTATGAAATCCATGCTGATATCCTCCCAAGGTCTCTTTGGAACTGTCAAAGGCTTATACAATCTGACATTCTGACTACTCCCTTTTGAAACTTGAAAAACTCTACAACTCTGCACAAATTTCCTAACATCCTTATGAATCTGCAGCCAAAAGTAGTTCTCACTTACCAATACTACTGTCTTGTCAACTCTGAAGTGTCCTTACAATCCTCCACTATGTTTTTCTTTCACCAAGTTATCCCTTATTGAACTCTAGGCTATACATAAAAAATTTCCTTTGAACAACATATCCTCCTAGATGAAATAATCCAACCACTAACTCCTATCCTCCAAGACTGGTTCTTTACAAGCTCTCCATAGTTCTACAAAATACAGGTCTTCCTCATACAAGTTCTTCAATTCATCAAATCCTAATACCTCCACTCTCATTTCTGTCAGTAAATTCCTTCTCCTACTCAAAGCATCAACAACTCTATTTGACCTTCCACTCCTATGTTTCAAAACAAAAGTATAACTCTAGAAGAATTCCACCCATCTCATATGTCTCTGATTCAACTTACCCTAACTATTCAAATACTACAATTCCTGATGATTTGTATACAACACAAACTCCTTAGGAAACAAGTAATGTCTCCACTTCTTCAAGGCTCGAACTATGGCATACAAATCCTAATCATACACTAAATATATTCTCTTAGCATCATTCAATTTCTCACTAAAATAAGCTACTAGTCTTCCTTCTTGACTTAATACTACTCCTATTACATTTCCACTTTCATCATAGTCTACTTGAAATATCTTACTAAATTCTAGTAAAGCCAACATAGGCTACTCAGTTGCCTTCTATTTCAACAACTCAAAACTTTAGTTTTCTCCAGATGTCCATCTAAAATCCTTCTTATCTTCTCTCATTGTTTCTGTCATAGGACTACAAATAGAACTAAAATTCCTGATGAACTTTCGGTATAAACTAGCCAATCCATGAAATGATCTTACCGCTCCAATGCTATCCAGTGTAGGCCACTCAACAATTTATCTTAAATTCTTAGGATCCATCTTCAATCCATCCACAAATCTAAGATATACCAATTCTTCCTTCATGAAACTACACTTCTTAATGTTTATTAGCAATTGTTCTTCCCTCAACCTCTGCAAAACTCATCTTATATGCAACAAATATTCTTCTCTAGTCCTACTAAAAATCAAGATGTCATCCAAATAAACAATCACAAAATTACCCAAGAAATTCTTCAATACCTCATTCATGAACCTCATGAAAGTATTCGGTGCATTAGTTAGTCCAAAAGGCATCACCAACCACTCATACAATCCTTCATTTGTCTTGAATGTTGTCTTCCACTCATCTCCTTCTCTGATTCTGATCTGATGATATCCACTCTTCAAATCTATCTTTGTAAAGTACTTAGCTCCATTCAAACAATCCATAATGTCATCCATCCAGGGAAAATGAAATCTATACTTCACCATGATCTTTTTAATGGCTCTAGAGTTTGTACACATCCTTCATTCTCCATCCTTCTTAGGTGCTAGCACAACAAGTATTGCACAAGGACTCAAGCTTTCTTTGATCAAACCTGTCCTCAACAATTCTTGCACTTGTCTATTTAAATCTTCATTCTCCGCATGTGTCATCCAGTGAGCTACTTTATTAGGAAATGTAGCTCCAAGAATCAAGTCCATGCAATGACTAATACTCCTCATAGGTGGTAATCCATCAGGTACATTATCTGAAATGATCTATTCATATTTTGTCAACAACTCCTTTATCTCTTCTGATTGTTCTTCTACATGTTTCAAGTCTCCAGTCTTCTTAGGAACCAAGGCATAACACATGTTCTCATGTCTCAATCCTTCCAAAAATCTCCTTCCATCAACCAAACAAATTCTAGCATTTGTACAAACCTCAACCTTAGGAACATCCTCCAATGGCAACAGAGTTTACTTCATCCCATTAGCAACAATAGTGTATATATTCCTCGTTCCATCATGAATAACCTATCTATCATACTGCCAAGGTCTTCCCAACAAAATATGGCATACATCCATAGAATAATATCACACAAAACTTCATCATGATAATTCCCTATCTTCAATTTCATCAAACATTCTTCACTTACCAGTACCTTTTGTTCATCTTGAATCCATGCTATCTGATAGGGCTTTGGTTGTTTCAATATTTCTAGCTTCAATTTGGTCACCATTTCTTCAGAAACTAGGTTCTTAGAGCTTCCATTGTCAACAATCACATTGCAACATTTACTAGCTACCTTGCATCTTGTTTGAAACAAATTCTTTATCTACAACAGTTCCTACTCTAACTCACTTTGACACAATACTCTTCTGTTCACCAACACTTCTCCCTCTTCTGGTTTGTTAGATGATCCAACATGATCTTGCTCAACAAAGGATGTTCTACTATTCTATGTCTTTCTGCTTGTCTCTCCTTGATTACATTCAAATGCTCTATGTCCTCCACCACATTTAAAACAAGTTCCTCCAAATACTCTTTTCTCCTGTCCTCTATCATCTTTTGTATAACCTTCATTTGGATAGCCACCATATCCTCCTCTCTGGTAAGAGTTTTCATCATCTCTACAGTATGAATTATCATTCTTACTGACTTCTTTATCTTTATTCTAATATGCAATTCCTCTTCCTCCTCTAGTAAAATTTTTTCCTCTCTAAAATCTTCCACCTCTTCCTCTTTGTCTTTGCTCATCTCTTTTATTCAACTTCTCTTCTACTTTTAGAGCACATTGATATTCTTCTTCCACATTTAGAAAATTGATCAAACTAATCTCATATTGTATAGACAGCTTCAAACCATTCACATATCTAGCCACTTGTTCATCTTCATCTTCTGAATGTTCATATCTGATATTCAACTTGTAGGACTCCTCGGTATACTGTGTCACACTCAACTCCTTCTGCTTCAAATTATGCAATTTCTGAAACAAATTGATATGATAATCTACAAGCATAAAATTTGTCTTAAACTTATTCACCATCTGATCCCATAATTTTATCTTCTCCTTTCCTCTTATTTTCCTATCTATTTGCAAATGTTCCCACTAAAGGGATGCATGTCCTTTCAACTTTGTACAAAAAAAATTCACCTTCTTATCTTTAGCGGTACCTTCAAAATCAAAATACTTTTCCATCTCTATTATCCAATCAAGCAATTCATTTTAATCCAACTTACCACTATAGTCCAATGGATTGAAATACGGTCTGGTATTAAACTTAGTTAGGCCTCTTATGAATCTTCTCCCTGATCCAATCCAGGTTGATCTTCTCTTTCCCTTTCTTCTTGAACTTCTACCTCTTCATCACTCACATCATCAATTGGTCGACCCCTCCTCTGGGCTATTTTGACTACATCTAATCTGACAATAATTCCTCTCAACATCTCCATTAAATCTAGGTCTGCATTTCTATGCACTCCATTTTCTCTAATATTTCTTCTCCCCACCATCTTTACACAAGTCCTCTATAGTTGTAGGTCGGATCCTAATTCTGAAACCCCACAAAAAATCTTCAACAGGACTCCACAAGTTTTGGAAATCTCTCATAGAATGAACCTCACTCTGATACCAATCTAGTGCAGCCACAGTAGGGGGGTCCTCAAAGAGAAAAAATTGGACTGTGCAACAAGAGTCACACAATGGAAGCAACATTAAATACGGAGGAAAATGAAGATTCAAGCATTTTTATTAACAAAAATTTCACTTACAATCGGCTAGCAACATCCAAGCTTACAGATTCTGCTCACAGGCTTGATACAATAGGTTTTATATGCAATATTCAAAGATGCTCCTTAATGTGAATGAAAGTCTTACATGTAAAATCCTATCTTCTAACTTTTTTGATTTCTAATGATCTATTACAGTGTTTTATATCACATCTTGAGATCTAGAATCATCTATGTCGCCCAAAGGTCATTACAATCTCCAATGAAAGAAAATGTAATGTGTGCATGAATAGATTGGCCTCAAATTTGAATTACTCCTCGATGAATGCATAATATGAAGTGTGGACCTAAATTAAGGTCGAGGACATTCCATGGAACAATTCTAATCACACCGTTGAGATCCACAAGATACGAGAATGATCCACAAGCGATCCAAATAGCCGTTAGGTTTGAAATTATTCTAGTGTAGGTTCAAGAAACTTCCACATAATCTAGAAGCGATAACTTTCCAGAAAATGATCCAATTGATTTGAAATCTTGGAATAAGGAAAATGAACATGTCCATGATGCACATAAAGATCCGCAGTGTTTGGTGAGAAAATATGACAAAACACAGAATCTGCCAACTTGAATTGAAAGAGAACCAAAAAAAGAACAAACTGAAATGAAAATATTTTGGGTTGATGCAAGATTTCCAAGAACCAGGGATGCTCCTGCATCAAAGGGTGTCGAGATCTTATAATGGGGGTGAATATTGTTCTAGGTAATTTTTATGAGTTCTATAAGCATGCAGGTATTGTTAAGAAAATTAATACACCTTATACTCCCAAAAAAATGGGTTAGTAGAAAGAATGAACCAAACCTTGATTGAAAGAGCTAGGAGCATGTTGAGTGTTGTTAATCTTGATAGATTCTTTTGGGTAGAAGCTATAATTACTACATGTTATTTGGTTGATAGATCTCCTTGTTTAGCTATTTTTGACAAAAATCCTTATGAAGTATGGATAGGTAGAAAGCCTTATGTTTCACATTTAAGGTTCTTTGGTTGTGAGGCCTTTGTTCATGTGCCTCAAGAGAAGTGTTCTAATTTGGATCCAAAATAATAGGATTGCATCTTTTCTGGTTATAGAGAGAATTTAGAAGGTTATAAGCTTTGGAATACACTAACTCGTAAAATGGTTTTATCTAGAGATGTAATTTTTAAGGATTTTAGAGCTTACTCGGGTGAAGAAAAACAAAAGGAGAAAGATAAGAAAAAAATAATGCACTTCAAAACAAAGATTGAAAAGTAGGAAGATGCACATGTGGAAGAACAATGAGATGGATTGGAGGATGGACAAGAAGAAGAGGGTTTAGAGAGTTCAGATGATGTGTAGAATGAGCATACAAAATAATAAGAACATCAAGAACTCCTTACTCCTACCCTTAGAAGATCCACAAGACAACATAATCTAGTTGATAGGTATAGCCAATCCAATTTTTGTTGTGTATTTTATTTGTTTAGTATTGACGATGAGCTTAGATCCTACAAGGAGGCTCTTTCTTTAGAAGAAAGTGAATCTTGGATGTAGGCCATGCAGGAGGAGATGATGTCTTTGGATAGTTATGATACCTAGTATCTTGTGAGTTTTCCCAAAGGAAGGGAGCCCATTGGTTGCAAGAGGGTATTTAAAAAGAAATTTGGAGCAAGTGGTTGGTTAGAGTGGTACAAGGCTAGATTGGTGGCCAAGAGCTACTCCCAAAGGGAGGGAGTTGATTTCAGTGAAATTTTCTCTCTTGTTGCTAAGCTAACTTCTATTAGATTCCTATTTTCTATTGTTATTGCTTATGATTTTGAAATAGAAAAAATAAATGTTAAAATTACTTTCTTGCATGGGGATCTTGAGGAAGAAATTTATATGTGATATCTTGATGGTTTTATTATGAAAGGAAAAGAACACTTGGTTTTTAGGTTAAAGAGATCTTTATCTGGTTTGAAACGGTCACCTAGGATGTGGTAATAGAAGTTTGATGCATTTTCATTAAAGTTTAGATTTTCTAGAAGTGAAGAGGATCATTATGTTTACTTTAAGGTTATTGATGATTAGATACTAATTATTGTCTTTTATGTTGATGACATGTTTATGTGTAACATCAAGATGATGATTAGGGATATTAATACTCAACTTTCTGGAACATTTGATATGAAGGATTTGGGGGATGTAAAATATATTGTTGGGATGGAGATTAGTAGATATCATATTCATAGAAAGCCCTAGTTAAGTTAGAGTAAGTTTTTGATACTATTAATCAAAGGTTTAATATGCATGATTGTAAACTAGTAAATATTCCATTTTTTGGTTAGTACTAAGTTGAGTTTAGACATGTGTCCTAATTCTGCTAATGCTATTGGAAAGATGTCTAATATTCCTTATGCTAATGTCATTGGTAGTTTAATGTATGCAATGGTTTGTACTATAATATAAGCAGTGGGAGTTCTAAGTATGTTTATTGATGCAAAGGAAGGACAACAAAGCACATTCAATGACTAATTCTTCAAAACATTGATAGGACAACCCTAGACATTATTCTTTGCTAGTCACTACCGCTAGGCCCATAGCACCTTCTTCAACAACAATGACATATGAAAAACAAAAAAAATTATTTTTATTTCATAAGGAATGTAGACACCTAAAAATGGCCTAGGCCTCAAGCTCTATTTTTACCACTTTGTCCTAGCATAATTATGACATTTAATTATGTCCTTGGTCCACATTCGACTATTGATTAAATAATTCATAATTATTTAATTAATTCATGTCCTTTCATTCTTCATGATTATTAAATAAATAAATTTATTTATTTATTAAATACGTCATTAATTTTCTAAGTCTTCCCTTAATTAAATAAATTTCTTAATTTATTTAATCACCCCTTCTTCATTCATTTCTTCCTGATTATTAAATAAATAAGTTTTATTTATTTATTTAATATGTCACTAACTATCATAATTAAATGAATTAAGTAATTTATTTAATTATTAGTCTTATTTGCTAAATTAAATAATTAAATTTACTTATTTAATTGCCAAATTTGATATTCCTCTCATTTTAAATAAATTAAATTATTTAAAATTCCATCGCATTCTTAACTATCAGCTCAT
Source organism: Sequoia sempervirens (assembly GCA_007258455.2). Classification (NCBI taxonomy): domain Eukaryota; kingdom Viridiplantae; phylum Streptophyta; class Pinopsida; order Cupressales; family Cupressaceae; genus Sequoia; species Sequoia sempervirens. Next base: position 527 of record VDFB02150090.1, on the reverse strand, counting down.
TTTGGTAAATAATCTGAAAATTGATTATTTATTATTTCACAAAATTCACATTTGGAATTAATTTAATTCCAAATTAGTAACTTTCCTCCAGAAATCAAGTGATCGGGCAGATTCTTGATCTTTCCAAATCTGATATTTAGTCCAATCTTTATCTTCTTCATTTTTGAAAATCTTTATTTTTGAATTAATTAGATGCATTTTAATTGAACCGACGTGATTAGCTTCTTAATTTATTTAATTACCTTCTATTCACTTTATTCTTCCTGATTATTAAATAAATAAGTTTTTATTTATTTATTTAATATGTCACTAATAGTCATAATTAAATGAATTAATTAATTAATATAATTATTAGTCTTATTACAAATTAAATAACTAAATTTAATTATTTAATTGCCAATTTGATATTCTTCTCATTTTAAATAAATTAAATTATTTAAAATGTCATCTCATTCTTAACTTTCAGCTTATTTTGGTAAATAATCCGAAAATTGATTATTTACTATTTTGCAAAGTTCACATTTGGA
>VDFB02150089.1:0-21365 GCA_007258455.2 Sequoia sempervirens | reverse complement strand
TTTTACTCACAACTCAAGAAACAAAAATAATATTGTTCTGGGTACTGTTCCAATCTATTTTCCTATGTAGGGCGACCATATGTGCAAGTTTCCAGAATTTTATTTGAAGTCTATGAATTATCTAAAGTAAATCGCCCTTGCTTGCAGGCAATTTCACTTTGTAAGTGCTTTGGAAGTCGTGCAAAATAAATAGGGATCTTTGTGAGAAGTTTTTGTGATCCATCTTCATTGTCATCATCATTAGAATGTTTTGCAACTGATTTCAAGTTAAATGAGCAAGTATTGAGAGAGATATGAGCATTTAAGTGAGTTATGGAGTTGCTGTTTTCACCATTCTTAACTGCAGATCTGTCATATCAGACTTAGTAAAATTATTAATAGGGCTGGGATTGTCTGTCTTAGTCATATTAATCGTTCTGGAGTAGCTCTACATTTCAGTAGTGTGATTATCACTCTAATCCATCGTGCTTGCAGGAGATATATTACATTGTAAGGCTGTTAGTAGTACTAACCAGCCAATATTCACATTTGTAAGCTCTTATTTATATTTCCTACATTTCGTGGAAGAGATTGATCCTTGCCCAGTCTATTGTCTTTCTTTATATCTCCGTCATATGGTAGCTCCCATTCCGTCTTGGGTTGGAAAGCACATTCTTGACGTCGAGTACTTCAGCATTCTTGCTTATTTCCCTTAATTGCATTGTAATTCTTAGCACTCCACCATATGGTCGCCTCCTTTCCATACTGGATTGGGTAGCACATGCTTGGTGTTGAGTTTGTTTCCAGTACTTGTAGCGTAGAAGATCCTTTGACCATATGATCGTCCTTTGCGGACACATTCTTGGTTAGAGTTACCTTCAGTTGCATTTTGTTTAAGGCACTGGCGATCCTCTTGCCATATGACAGCCTCTCTCTTGTTGAGATTGAGTGCGCATTCTTGGCAACGAGTTATTTGTAATCTGCTGGTTTGAATTATCTAACCCTAACGGGTGCTCTCTGCATTGTTGTGTACTTGGTAAAAATAAAAAAAATTGGCTCGGAATATTTCAGTGGTATCAGAGCCAAGATCCTGCCATCCTGTGCCCATCAAAGTTCAGTTGACAGTTGAGTGATAGAGAAATCAGTTTCTACACCAGAGGTCAGAACCGAGCTTAGATCAGTTTTCAGAAGTTTCAAAGATGTATCATCGTTTGTTCAGTAATCGTGAGAAGTCAGATTCGATTATGGCATTTGAGGAAGGAAAGGTTAGTTTGGCCACAAGAGATTTCATTGAGTATGCTAAACAGTACAAAAGACAATGTGAACATGAGGCTGCCATACTCCGTGAGCAATATCAAAACATGCCAGATGATTATAGGAACAATGTTTCATTTGATACCCATTTGAATTGTGTGGCGTTTCTGAAGCCCGAAAAGTCGGAGATGGTGGACCACATCAGGAAAATGATAAAAAGGGAAGCAGAACAAGTTTTGGTTGAAGGATCAAAGAAGGAAGAAGATGAAGTGTCTATTTGTGAATTGCAGCCCACAAACAAGCATGTTGATGAAACTTTGTCAGTTGAAGAATGTGTGGAAGAGCCCCACAATACTTTCCGAGACTTGCATGTGATAGCAAGTGATGAAGATCATAACATAGCAGCAGTCTTGAATCCTAATTTGGATTCAGCCCATGGAGGTCCTGAGAGAAATGACTTCACAGAAAATTTTAGTAGTACTGTTGTGTGGGATGAGTTCGTTGAAGGAGTACAAGATGGAAAAAATGCTAGTGATGTTGTAGAACCAGCTTATGACCAAGACTGTAGTGATGATGTTGGTGATGACTCTATGGAGTTCATGCAAGATCATATTGAAGATTTGATGATGAAAGATTTTACTCTTGTTGCTGTCTCAACTTCCCAAGAAGTTCCACCTGAAGAAATCAGCGACATACTTTCTCATGATGGTTCCATAAAAGATAATGAAGGTGAAGTTTTCGAAACAACAAGCATCGAAGATTCTTCACTCCCTTTAGGTGGTGACATTGTCGGACTTGGGTTTGACCAGCAAACCGAACCATTGGAGGAAAATGTTTTTGAAGATATCAGCTTAAGAGATTCAGGAGCTGACTTATTCATTGAGTTAATACTTCCAGTGAAGCATGAAAAACCTCTTCCTATTGATCATCTCAGTCAACCCCTTGGCATTTGGGATCCGGGTGTGTTGGCATCAAGTTATGTTAAAGAACCTGTGTGGGATAAGTTTCCCTTTGATCCTGATGAAGAACAAGAACCAAATTGCATGGAAAACTATGAGGTAGCCCTTGCAGGAGAAGTTGTCTTTGAAGAAGAAGATTATGTTGCTACAGAAACTTTCCGAACAGCGGACAATTATGATCCATTGATCAAGTTTGATGCTGCGATAATGTTTGACCAAGGAGACGTTAATGAAGAAGAAGAGCTAGAAGACCATATGGCTCTTGAAGATGTAGAGTTTGAAGGTGTTACTCAACACAAATCTGATTTTTCAATGCGTGAAGCTGATTGCAAGCATTGTGCTGAAGAATTTGTGAAGTATGATGCTTTTTATGACAATGAGCATTCTCCACTAGTCGATGGTGAAGTACAAGAATGTTGGAGCAGCATTGAGGGCAGCAAAGACAAGGGACAGGGGTTTGCTTTTCAGTTGCAGCCTATCAGCAGTTCACCATCTTCGCATTCTTATGAGTGGGAAAGACAATTCAAGGTGTCCGTTGACAAGGAAGTGCATACTCTATCCTTGTTTGATCACACACTTATCTTGGTTGAAGAGCTTTACTGGAAGGCCCAACTTGAAGTGAGACAAAGAGGAGTGAAAGATGAAGTTGCTCTTTCCAATTTGCAACTTATCAGAAACTCTTTGGTAACCTTGAAGTCCGAGTACATGCACTTGATTGAAGATCGTGATCACACCATTGAAGTTGCAAAGAAGACCATTTGTGCTTCTCAAGATAGAGAGAGGAAGTTCGATGAACTTTCTTTGGAGCTTGAATCAACAAAGGCTACATTAGAAGAAACTCAAATGGCATTAATGGAGGTAGGAAATCAGTTTGCTGATTTCAAATTTTTCACGAAGCAAGAGAATGCACATAGAGCCGAAGAAATCAAGCAAGTAATTGGTGAGCTTGATAGTCTTCGAGAGGAGTTTGACCTAGAAGGTCTCACAAGAAGGACTGAAGTTGCAAGTGCAGATTTGGATCAGCAAGATGGAAGGAATAACTTTCAAGTTTTTGACAATCCTCTCTTTGAAGAGGATGATGAGGAAAGTTATGATAATCCTCTCTATGAGATGGAGGATGAAATGGAGAATGAGACTAAGTATAGTTTCCAATGCTTGGATGCTTTGATATCACTCCATGAGGATGTGCCACGCTTGTTGGTTAGTAATGAATGCATAAGTGGGTTTGAGGATGGAGTCTCTACATGGGAAATGATGATTCGAGGAGATTTCAACATCTCCGACACCAAGGTGTTAACAAAGCAAGACTTGGTAGCTGCTGGTAACTTCATTACAGCAGCAAGGAGCAAAGATTTCAGTTTTGTTACTCATGAAATAGGGAAGAAAGATGGACCTGAACTTGGTGTTTGTATGCCTGTCAATCCATCCCTTTGGTTGAATGATGTTTTGGCACTTATTAGACCATTGTTGGAGTTGGATTTGAGGTCATTTAATATTTCATGCTCCAATGTTGTTGAAACTTTCATGGATAGGCTTCAAGGGTTCACTAGAGGAGGCATCAATCTCTTCTGTATGCACTTGATCCTTACTGGCACTTGGGGATGCATTGAGATTACCTTGCTATGGGTTGAAAATCATTTTCGGTTGGGTATCCGTGCTTGGGATCCTCAATTTGGCTTGATAGAGCTTATTACATTTGGAAAGGACTATTGGAGGAATAAGGATCAAATTTCCAGATTTGTTGATGTTGTCCGTTTCTTTGTTTGCCACTTGATGGGTTCGTTTGTTCATCAACAAATGGATTGGAGAATAATTTTGAGTATGGGTTGGAGAAATAAACAGTTGGTTGCTTTTGGCAGTGATCCTCGGCTAAGACAAGGGCAGATTTTGAGACACGAGTTTGCTGATTGGAGGCAGACCAGCCACCTTACTTGTGGAGTTACTCTCGTTTGGGAGAGTTTTTCCATCACTACTTGTCAAAGAGGTGGTAGTTTTCAGTTGGACATTGCTCTAGTTTGTTTTCCTGCCACTTTGGAGGTGTCACCTTGTAGCTCGATGGTCATCTCACATGCTCACACTTGGGAATTTGAGTGGTGTTGTTGTTTTCCTTCGTGTAGGACTCTAGTATCAGATTGCACTATGTTGATCCCAGCCTTGATCAGCAGCAATTATTTGTTCCTTCACACCTTTCCTACTCTCCAAATTCATCTTATGATGGTTTGTGATGGAAACTTTGACAGTTTACTCTCAGTGTTGGTTCAGGACAGCGGACTCTCACATGCTTTGGTTCACCATTCTGAGGCTCTTGGAGTGGGAATTGTAAGAGTTTTTAGTAATCTTCATGGTTGCATCAGAATAATGCAGGGGAGGCATAGTAGACTCATGTGGAGTCATGAGTTAGAGTTTGATGAACTCTTGCAAAGGATTGCTTCCCTCTTTGCAAGAAGTTTTGGAGAGGTCACATCTGCAATCATGGTTGTGTTAGATACCTTATGGAGGCATGTTGAGGATTACAATTTTGAGTTGAGTAGACTATCTTTTCCAATGCCTAGGTTTGTGATAGACAGTGGCATTGTTGATTTTGCTGACTCAAAGCATTTTGGCCATTATGGTTCCACTATTGTGATCAGAGTAGTGCAACATCAGCATGGTGGGTACTCTTTTAGACGGATATGGGACCCTGGGATTGTACTTGGTTTGGTTTGGTGCAGTTTGAGTTTTTCTAGAGTTGTGGTGGCATTGCTTGAGGACAAGCAATTTTGGGAAGGGTGGACTGTAATGTCCCCAATTTAGCCCGACGCTCTTCATTTGGATTTAGCCTATTTCTGGAAACTCGTAGGCTAAGCAGAAGCTCGAATCAGGGTTTCCAAACTTCTTGGAGGATGTTTTCGTCTTTTTGCGGAGTCTTCTTTTGGAATTGTTGAACTTGGATTGCGGATTCCTTCTGGGTTTTCTGAGAGCTTCGCGTTGGTGGTTTCAGTTCGACATTCTGAGCAATTACATGAATTTACTATTTTTAGTAAATTCTATTTTTAGTAGTTGACTTGTTGACTCCTAATCAGTTGGCTCCACTTTGGCAGTCTGTTTAGACGGTATGGTTGAATTTGGCTTCTGATGCATTTCCTTAGTGATATAAGATATTATATATTATAATGTTATAATTTAACATTATAATTCCTTGTTCTAGCATCATGAATTAATATTGTCTTTAAAAGGGGGACATTGAAGGGTATTTTCACATGGAGGAAATATTTTAATATTTCTAAAGCCAAATATTGCTCAAGGAGTTTGGACGCCAACTTTGGGTGAGCCAAATATTTTATTTAAAAAGTGAACTTTATCTTCTTAAGCAAGTACGCCATCCTGAGGGTGAAGACAAAAGACAAGTCAATGACCTAAAAGAATCTTTGAGGTGGCACCCTTCTTGGAGGTTTCTAGAAAGCTCTTCTAAAGTTATAAATTGGAGCTCGGGGTCCTCATTTTGTTGATCTGATGAATTTGCAAAATTATGCTGCCGGATTGGCTTTGGGATTGCTTCGAGGAATGTAAGCCTCCTAGCTTGGCTCTTCTTCTTGCTTGAAAGACAACAACTAGTTGAGAGGTTTAGTTGTAGTTGGTTTCCTTTCATTGTAGTTGGTTCTTCTCACATTTTGTAGTTGAGTTATTGTATTTTCTGTCAATTTTAGAGTTGCTGATTTGTATGGCTGTAGGTTGTTTTTACTCACAACTCAAGAAACATAAATAATATTGTTCTGGGTACTGTTCCAATCTATTTTCCTATGTAGGGCGACCATATGTGCAAGTTTCCAGAATTTTATTTGAAGTCTATGAATTATCTAAAGTAAATCACCCTTGCTTGCAGGCAATTTCACTTCGTAAGTGCTTTGGAAGTCGTGCAAAATAAATAGGGGTCTTTGTGAGAAGTTTTTGTGATCCATCTTCATTGTCATCATCATTAGAATGTTTTGCAACCCATTTCCAAGTTAAATGAGCAACATTGAGAGATATGAGCATTTAAGTGAGTTATGGAGTTGCTGTTTTCACCATTCTTAACTGCAGATCTGTCATATCAGACTTAGTAAAGTTATTAATAGGGCTGGGATTGTCTGTCTTAGCCATATTAATCGTTCTGGAGTAGCTCTACATTTCAGCAGCAGATTATCACTTAATCCATCGTGCTGCAGTAGAGATAGACAGAGTCGCTAGTAGCACAACTGCCAATATTCACATTTGTAAGCTCTTATTTATATTTCCTACATTTCGTGGAAGAGACTGATCCTTGCCCAGTCTATTGTCTTTCTTTATATCTCCGTCATATGGTAGCTCCCATTCCGTCTCGGGTTGGAAAGCACATTCTTGACATCGAGTACTTCAGCATTCTTGCTTATTTCCCTTAATTGCATTGTAATTCTTAGCACTCCACCATATGGTCGCCTCCTTTCCATACTGGATTGGGTAGCACATGCTTGGTGTTGAGTTTGTTTCCAGTACTTGTAGCGTAGAAGATCCTCTGACCATATGATCGTCCTTCGCGGACACATTCTTGGTTAGAGTTACCTTCAGTTGCATTTTGTTTAAGGCACTGACGATCCTCTTGCCATATGACAACCTCTCTCTTGATGAGATTGAGTGCACATTCTTGGCAACGAGTTATTTGTAATCTGCTGGTTTGAATTATCTAACCCTAACGGGTGCTCTCTCAGACAGCAAATGGTAAAATAAAAATAAAATTTGCCTCTAATATTTCGTAACACCTTCATATGGCAGCCTTTGCTCTTAATCCCAAATGGTATGTACCAAGACCTGGTAGGATGCATCCTTGTGATGACGATGAGGTCAAAAGATGGGTTTATGAGGGCCCTTGCAAAAATGTATTTAGTTGAGGAGGCGAGTCTACTTTGTACACAATGGACTGACTTTTATAATCTTTGTGGTCCAACATTCAGCAAACCAGAGGCCAAGGTAGATAGAACTAAAATAGCTCAAAGGGATCCTATTGGATGGTGGTCATGGCATGGGGAGGATGCACCACAATTGAGGACGCTTGCTATTCACCTCCTTTCACAAGTAATACATTAACATAATTTGATTTAGATTAGTGTTGAACATTTATATAATCATAATTGAGTGTCCTACTTAGTAAATTACTAATTTAGTTTCTGTCTCCTCTCACAGGTTGCTAGTTTTTCTGTTGCAGAGAGGAATTGGTCAACATATAGCTTTATTCACTCTATCAAGAGGAATAGGCTAACCCCTAGACGAGCAAAGAAATTAGTGGTTGTGCATAGTGCTCTGTGACTCTAGGATCGTCAAACTCCTGATTATCGACAGACTCCAATGTTACAGTGGGATGTTGATCCAGAGGACGTCGCACAAATTTGATGAGGAGGAGACACAAGAGGGATTGGTTGGAGTTCCATTAGATGAGCCAACCTCTCATACTCATAGTGGTAGTGACTTAGACTCTGGGTCTGATTTTGATGCAATGTTGGCAGATGCCAAGTAGAGCCAGCCATCATACTTTCTATTACTATGTTGTGGACATTTGTGACTTTGTCATTTTGACATTTGTAGGCAAACTTGTAGCTTTTGGGCATTTTATTATTTTATATCATATGCACATTGACTGTTTGACATGAATTATGGTCCATGGAAGCAATTAAGTAGTTGTAGTATTAATTTGTTCAACTCTATGATGCATATGTCAATATGATTGGTGATTACATTTGCAACTTTATGAATGTTCATTGTTATGATTATCATTACTCATATGAATATCTGAAATTTCCCTATATTTTTAAAATCTCTCTCTCTCTCTCTCTCTCTCTCTCTCTCTCTCTCTCTCTCTCTCTCTATATATATATATATATATAGCCGTCCCCCTGTCCCCAAAAATCCCCTAAAAGAATTCCATAGCTCAGTCATTTTGTTTTCAGCGATTTGAAGATTACTTCTTCAATCGACATTTATTTACAGCAATTTTTTCAAGTGAAACAGTAATCTTCAGATGCATAGGATAAATAAAGAGGTTTTCAGCAGTCTCCTAGCACTTTGAAGACTGATTTCAATCAAGAAAGGAATGTAATAATTGCATGAGGACTTTGGTGCCTTCTGATTTCAAAAACTCAGTTTGCAGGCTTGCAAACACAGCTAGGGATTTGAGATATTTTTCAGTAAAAAGGAAACAAAAGCAGCAGGCACACACCCTAATGGTAGACAGGTGAAATTTGTAAAAGGTGAGAAAATGTTTAAAACCCTCAGTGTGCACCACAAACACTTCTGTCAAAAAACTTCAAAGTCAGAGAAATGTCCACAAGAAAATCCAGTAACTGCCCTATTTGCAAACACAGCTAGGGCTTTGAGATATTTTTCATTAAAAAAGAAACAAAAGCAGCAGGCACACACCCTATGGTAGATAGGTGAAATTTGTAAAAGGTGAGAAAATGTTTAAAACCCTCAGTGTGCACCACAAACACTTCTGTCCAAAAACTTCAAAGTCAGAAAAATGTCCACAAGAACTTCCAATAATTGCCCTATTCAGGTTTAAAGATTAAACATCATAAAAACAGGTCTTCAAACCCCTAAGATGCACGCCATAAGGGTGATGACCTAATTTTTGAAAACTTTGAAACATCAAAAAGTGGCCATCATAAACCCTAGAGTGCACTTACAGGTAAGATAGGTAGAAATTTTGACAGTTAAACATGTAGACAAATCCTCTCTTAGCACACACCAAAAGGGCAAATGGCCGAAAAGGTGAAAAAATCAAAATTTGGGCAAGGTTACCTCAGGCATGCACCATAGGGGTTTTGCCCAAAAATTCAAAAAATAAAAAATGGACGCGAGCTACTCATGTGCGCTCCAAATGGTGTTGGGTCCACAAGTTGAAATAGAAAAATAATTATGTGTCCATTATCATCTCAAGTGTGAGCCATTAGTGGTTTTACCCGGAAGTTTGAAACATTAAAAAGATGGCTTAAAGAGTATGAAAAGTGTACTATCAAGTGGTTTGTCCAGAATCTCAGATATTTAGCAAACATCCAAGTTGCAGCTGGTTTTTGGTTGATTTTCATGGGTTATTGTAGTAGTTTCTCCATCATTAGCAGGGTGATCCCAGATTGTTGCAAACTTTGCACAGACTTAAAAGCTGATCCAATTTTGATCAATTGAGATCATAAAACAGCATCATACCCAGATGCTGTAGAATTTCAAATATCAGACTGTATATTGGTGTAAGGCAGTGAGGGTTCATAAGCACACATTCAAGATGTCTAAAATTGTGAAAACACATTCAAAACATCTCAGGCATGCGTCATAAGGTGAAATGGACAGAAATTTTTAGAAAATAAAAATGGGACAAAGGCCTGAAGTGCACTTACTGTACTCTTTCCAAGTTTAAATGATTGTTTTGAAAATGCTAATTTGCACCTCAAATGTGTGCCTAGGAGGAACAAAGTTAGAAAGACTGACAGTTTTGAAATGGGTCAGATGGAACAAAAGCACGTCCTGTCAAAGGAAATGTCCAAACAGCAACTGACATATATCATGTTTTATATCAAAAAGGCTTGTTGTTCAGATGAATTATTCTGTTCCATAACTGTTAAAGAGCAAGGGCTCAGCAAATTGAAAAGGGCAGGTTTACAAGGGTTATATCACTCCTTTCCTCTTTTAAGTGGTATTCAGTCATCTTCATCCTAAGGAAAGTAAGACACTAGGAGTTTTATCATTTTCCTCACTCTTCATCCAAGGAGCTTCAAGATCAATCATAAGATTTTTGGCAAAGGAGAACATCTGGAGGCGATCATACCTTAGGACTCCTAGAATAGAAAGTTGCAGATTTGTATCATAAAGAGTTTCATCCTTGGCAAAGTCTAGTGTTTCAGAACATTGAATTTTACAAGTTTCTGACAAAGATGTCAGATTCAAGTCACCAAGATTGGTGAATTGACTAAGGTTCCAAGTGTCTTTTGATGATTCATCATGATTAGAATGAGGGAGCTCGTCATTCACTATCTTAGTCATGTTAATGATTGGAAGATCACTTTTCTTAGACAACCTTCTAGAAGGTTTATCTAAGATGTGATATATTTAGTCAAGGTCTATTCAAGATGTATTGTTTTAGATGATCCACTTCAGACAACCTTTTGTTTATAGATTGCTTGGATTGAAAGTGGACTATTTTTAGAGTTGGAACTACATTATGCTTTTTACTTATAAATCACAGGTAAAATATTATTAAAAAATTTAATTTAGTATGCATTTAGATTTGAGGGAATGTTAATTTTATGCCTATTTGCTGCTGAGATTGCTCAAAGCTTATGGTTTTGTCTTATGTGTTGATTTGGTGTGTTGATTTGTACAAAAAGAATTTTCGTGAATGTAAGAGATACTGTTGATGTTAGTTTGATGATCTCTAACAATGTGATGTAAATAAATTTGCGAAAATTATCATCATAATTAGAATTAAATTCATATATATATATATATAACATAGTGAACAGTTCAAACTTTCCTATCTCATTGCATAACATGACTAGAGAAGGCATACCTCTATTCCTTCATAGTTAACTGTCACAAACTCTCTTAAGTTGCCTGCCAACCCAACCTGAAAGAAATTCAATTTTTAAATTATATCGCAGATATAGATATATGCATAAAAGGAAATGACAGAGAATCAATAATAAAGAAGAGATAAAATGTAACTCATGGCTTTTAATTATAAAATTTCACTAGTTAGAAAGATAGTGAAGTTAAAAAGGATTCATACCATGGAAAATAAATAAATATCTACAGGCCAGTCTTTTAGATATTTATTGGAAGCCAAATTCTTAAAGTCAAAAGGAATAATTAACTAACTAATAATGCAACACTGATAAAGATTTAGGGGATAACTCTAATGTAAGGCTAAGTTGAACTCTTCACCTTAAACAACAACCTTATTCCAGATATGATTGGAGGGGTCTAAGACTATATATGATTTTCCTAATTATATAATAGCCTTGCTATTGCTGTGATCATGTTTTCTAAAGTGATGTGTGGCGCATAGATTATCTTATCTTTTTTGGCAACATCTTATGTTTTGTTGGTAAAGTCTCATTATTTTCTGGCATCATACTTTCTTGACGATATAAGAGGAACAATTTCAGAAGTATTCAAATTACCCTAAGTATCGATAGGATGTGGTGTGTAAGGCACGGACATGGAAAAGTAACATAAGAAAGAAGCAGGATGAGGTGATCCTGAGAACCATCAGTTGTATCTAGTGAAAACCAAGAAAATGAAAAGGAGCTCCATTAATTCCTTGTTCACATTAAACTGGAGGAGCAACAATGCATCAAAACCCGACAAATACTAGAGCAACTAAGTTGATGACTAAGAAATAATTAACAGATCTGATTAAGAAATTGATGGCTAAAGACACCAAGGTATCTAGCTTAAGACTCAACTGGCCAATTTGAAGTAACAATTTGAGACAAAAACAAAAAGAATAGAAAAAATTGCCCTTAAGCAAGTGGAAATTCAAGTCTACAATGCTTGAATTGGACACAACCTTGTCAAGCAATAAATAAACTGAATGGCAGTGACAGAGAGCAGAGCTGAAGAAGTAGAAGGTAGAGTTGGAAAAGCATAAGGCAGAAGTGAAAGGAAGAGATAAAAAGCATAATTGATGCTTATACTTTATTTCATGCACATGCAAGGGTAATGTTCAGTGGATTTAAGTAGTTGAAAGGCAGCATTTCAGTGTAATTGCTTCCCTCTACTGCTGGTTTTCAGAGCCCTTCTAATGCTGACAACACAGTACCATGAATGAATTCAAGCCCATCAACAGCTGCAGCCTATTGACAAATTTAGCCCAGTCAATGACTACAGGTCCCTTGACTTCTAACTTTGATCGCCTGTTACAGTCCCAACATCCTTCCACTAATCAGAGTCATCAACTATGATGGCAATTATAGAGGGTGAAATAGAAGTCAAGCAGATATTTCTTCATCACCATAATTAAAACAATAACAGAAAAGAATGAACAAAAGAATTAATTTCATACCTATGAAATGATTTTTATTTTTAAGATATTACAAAAGACTTTTTTCTTATTACAATTGCCAATCCCTGGTCCACATTGGACACAAGGACATTTTCCATTCCATTGTAGAAGTATGTTTACATTGATATTCCCAACTGCCTGAAAACACCAAAAAGAAAGAAGTAAATAGACAGTACTTGGTCTACAACTTTAAATCAAAGCATCATAATTTCCTAGATATCATACTACCAGTTTCATGCTGCTAATGTTCACACCATAGCTCCGAGACTTGCCGCGAGTCCCCCGGAGGAGGAGAAGAGAGAGTTGTGAAGAAAAATAGGAGGAGAAGAGAGGGCAACCAGCAAGTTGTTGAAGACAAATCCAGGGGCATATATCATTTGGGGAGCTTCATACCAGCAAGGGGTGCATTGAGAGCTCATTACCAGTGATTGGGAGGAGTTTGTATTGCATTCCAAACTAAATCGAAGAGGTAAGTTCGATTTTAATTAAAATTTTTGTGTTTTTTTAACAAATAATTCATTGTAATTTGTAAATCACTATATTCTTGAGTTTGCATATTTTTTATAAACCCTACTTGCAACTTAAATAATTTTAAAACCCTACTTTGCCATTCATTTGCAAAACTGTTCATATTATTTTCACAATGTCTCATACCCAATGTCTCATTTGAAAAGACCCTCGCTTTTGAAACATGCTGAAATCTTCCGAATGAAAATACCAAATGTTTCTACCTGAAACAATATATCATGGAGGCATAACGATTAAAATATCATCTTTGCACGATACCCGCCCATGATGCGGTTGTCTCAGAAAGTACCTCGAGGTTGTTCGTGAAGTGCGTGTGCAATTAGAAACTTTTGAAAATGCAAAGCAGAAATGGTATGCATACTTATGCTGGAGTTGGATAGACTTGGGAAATGCTTGGAGATGCTTCTTCCATGCCTGACCGCCCTTCTATGGTGTTGTGGTAGTGTTTTTGTTTCATCGCCAGCCTGCGCGCATTCCTAGTGTCAGTATGCCAGCAACAATTTTATGGTAGCGGCAAGCAGCTAGCATTGGCCCTAGAGTTCATAAATCTAAGGTGGACTCATATTTTGTACCACGCATTACTCTTGGTTCCCAACCGTTGCTTGAGAGCATGGGTTGGAACAAGGACGCACATAATGCAACAAACAAGACAATTGCAGACTTTTGGTACTACTGCACCATTCCCTTCCATGTAGCTAGGTAATTCTTTTTCGTTTAATTGTTTTAAAATTTATATTTAAATTTTAGAATCTAGATGTATCTCATTATCTCATTATCGAATTCAAATTTTACAATACTTATGTAACTTATCAATTTATTTATGACATGTTATAGGTCACCTTTCTGGCAAAACATGGTTGATGCGATAACCATATGTGGGGCGGGGTTCAAAGCCCCTAGCAAAGATGAATTAAAGGGCCCACTTTTGACTCAAAAGGTGGCAGATGTGAAAGCACAATTAGAGGAGCAACGCAAGCAGTGGAGCATGATTGGTTGCACCATCATGACTGATGGTTGGACTGATAGGAGAAATAGGACGTTGTTTAATTTCCTAGTTTCCTCCGGAGGTAATTGTACTTCCTTCAATGCATTGGAATTTGAATTTTATTTAGTGAATCACATAATTTAATATGGCTGATTTATGTTTTTTAATTTATTGAATAATTGGTTTTGTTTTTTTTTTCAGGTGACACCGTCTTCATTAAGTCCATTGATGCTTCTGGCCAATTCAAAAATGCCACATACCTATGTGAGGCCATAGAGGACGTGATAGCTGATGTGGGGGAAGAAAATGTAGTGCAAGTGGTGACAGACAATGCAGCAAATTATGTTGCTGCTGGTAAATTATTGATGGAGAGGCACCCTACTATTTTTTGGACTCCATGTGCCACCCATTGCATTGACCTCATGTTGGAGGATCTTGGGAAGCTCCCATGGATCAAAACATGTGTGGAAGCAGCAAAAAACGTTTGCAAATTTGTATACAACCACACATGGGTGCTTAACCTTATGAGGCAATACACGGGGTTGAGGGAGTTGTCTCGTCCTGGCATCACCAGGTTTGCAACAAATTTTATCACGATGCAATCCTTGATTCGGTCAAGGGCAGCTTTGAGGCGCATGTTTACTAGTGAGGAGTGGTCTTCCTCATCCTTTTCTACAAGCACTGCAGGGATTGCTGTGGCTGATTGCATTTTTTATGAGCAAGGGTTTTGGACACCAATGGACGAGATTGTGAAGGTAAAATTTAATTATTTATTATGTTCTAATTTTTAATCATATCTTACTTTTATTTGTTTATTTTCATTCACACTTATTTGTGAAACATGTTTGCACTTTGGTGCTTATTGAGCCTCCTTTGCTAGTTTCCTAATGAAGTTGCAGATGGGGAGAAGCTCCAAGTAGTCAGCAGGAGGAGGGCATGGATAGGGCCAAAGAGGCCTGCCATTAGATCTGCCTATGTGGAGTTGAGGAGAAGTATCGGCCCCATTTGGGATATTTATTGATAGGAGATGGCAAAATCCAACTTCATAGGCTCATCCATGTAAATGATAAGTCTCGAACTGCCTTCCACTCCACCGTGATCTCTATGCATAGAGAAATTCTTAGTGGGCTCTACAATTTACATTAGAGCCGGATGTTGCTTATTGCTACTACAATGTGGTGAGATAGATGCCTTCACTAAGGCACAGTGAGCCTTCGCACGCCAAATGTGCAAAAGATATGACAACATTACTACCAGGTAAAAATATATTTAAGGGCATAATTTTCATCTCTTTATATTATAATTTATTATTAAATGTTGAACTTGAACTTGAAATTTGAAATGAGATTGATTTTGTTTCTTTTTCTCATCTCAGATAGCTGGTGGAATATGTTTGGTTCTGATACACCGAACCTGCAAAATATTGCCATTCGTATATTGAGCCAGCCATGCAGTTCATCTGGTTGTGAGCGCAATTGGAGTATGTTTGAGCACATACACTCCAAGAAGCGCAATAGATTGACAGTGGAGAGGATGAACGACTTGGTATATGTTCATTACAATCTTCGGCTCAGATACAGGAAGCTTTTTGACCATGACAAACCCCCGATCAATCTAGACGAGGTTGATCCACAGTCTGAGTGGACCACTGAGGCTACAGATGCAGTCTTTAGTGATGAGGACCTTGATTGGGTGGACCAGGCAGAGAGAGAGGCCGAGGTTGTAGCCATGGTCGTGAGGAGGAGGCTAGAGCACGAGGGACGAGGAGGCCAGATGCCGCTGGTGAGAGTGGCATGGAGAGTCGCATTAATGTGCAGACTATGGTCAGCCTAACATCATTTGTACTTTTATCTCTTCTCAGAGGAAGGATGTTGCTCCACTATGCCATAGGGCATGTGAGTCATAGAACATTTTGATTTGATGTCATATTTCATATTTCATATTTGTATGGAACATTTGATGTCATGGATTTAATATTCCATGAGTTTTGTATACATTTGACTAATTTTATATATCTAAGTATGTTATTTCCTTCAGCAACGCAACTACAATGTGTACCTTATACTTATGTAATCGTTGTATACTTATGCATGTGATCAAATTTGCTTTTATTTGTGTTGTATTCAATAAAGGGTGCTTGAAACAAGTTTTAACTCCTTAAAAATCTCTAAATTTCTAGGGTTTTTCAACTTTTTTTCATTTTGCTCATACGTCTCAGCACCGAGTCGCCGAAGTCCCAGCCGAAATGCCCTAGCCAGTCCGGGAGTCATTGGCCCTGCCTTGTTACTATGGTTCACACAACAGAAATTGCATGAATTTTTGTTTGACTACATACAGTTGTACAAAGAGCAAATGTGACTGCATACAGTTGTAACAAGAGAGCTCACAGCTGTTAAATGACTGTACACAACTACAGAAAGAAAGAGAATAGTTGTTGAACAGCACTGTACCATAATTCACAGACTCATACTCAGCAAGTACTCAAAAAACCAAAAATTTCCAACTCAGCAACTTAAAAAAGTACTTAAATTTTTTTTAAAACACAATTATTTTGCAAAATTCAATTACAGAATCTATCAAATGAATCTAAAAGGCCATGGGTTAAGTATTTTCTATCAGATTTGATTCTTGAATACAAATGGATTACAAAATTAAATCATCATGTGGAGCCAAATACAATAACTAGCTGCTAACTGATAACTATCAAAAATTTACGGTGATTGTCTTTAAAAATCATTATCATAAATTGCATATCTAGCCAAATGAAAAACTACAAGTTTTTACAAATTCTTCTTCCTCATTCTAGTGAAAAAGTGTGTGATAGATAATCTAATACTTGTACTCAATTGGCTCCACCCTACTACTAGAAGGCAATGACTCCTCTACCAAATCAATGTCATCCAATGACAATCCAATCTACATGCTTCTACTACAACCACATCCTCCAAAGCCTACCTCTGGAAATCAGCAATCTCATCCTCTATAAACAAGGAGAGCTCATCATCTTGCATGGCCCAATCACTATAGGGATCAATCTCATCCAAATCAATAGGCTGCTCTAATTTGTCCTCCACCTTTCTTGTGCAAAGCTAAAGATTGTATTGCATAAAAACTAGGTCATTGAAGCGTTGTTGAATCAACTTATTACGTTTGTTCACTTGAATGGTGTCAAACAAACTCCAATTGCACTCACAACCAAAAGCACTACAAGGTCAAGACAAAATTCAAAGGGCTAACTTTTTGAGATTTGGGGTATTTCCACCCCAATCTTCCCACCAAGAACCTACAAATAAAATATTCAAGAGTTTGTAAATAAACAATAATCTAGTAATAATTATAATTTGCCACTTGCAAGATAATAATACTTCACAATTTTTTACCTAGTGTCTATGGATCTATAAGCCATGTCTTCGATGGGCTAGATACATTCTCACCTCCATAGCCAATGAATGTAGAAACGATAGCTTAGAACTAGAAAGACCCGATGATCCATTTTGTTCAAAAAAAAAAAAAAAAAAAAAAAGAAAACGATCCGATTGATCTGATTGATCCGATCTTTGATCTGATCTGATCTGATCTGATCAATACAGAGTAATGCCATGATAAATGGAGGTTGCCTATCCCCACACCTCCCGATCCATGCCACTAATGCAATATGATACTCTTATTAATATATTTGGAGTAGACGCCAAGGGACATGTTTAATCGCTATTAATGAATCAAAACTCCTTTAATGATTAGACGCCATTTCAGGGTTTAAGTGCTATTGAGGATATTTTAATTGTCAATGTTATAATTATTATAATATTATTTATTGTATTGCAATTTCCCGAATTTGAGGTTTGATATTTATTTACATTTTGATATTTTTGGTGATTGCAATTTTGGGGGGCATGACAAATACAAAAAACTCAATAAAATGTACCTAAAAAGCAATTTGGAAAAAGTGCATGGATGGTTGTGAAGAGCTCTAAAAGACGGTTCCAACACCACTAGAATCGCAAAAAACAAAGAAACAAGTCAAAATAGCACCTCTAACTTCAACAAGCTATAGAATGCACCAACAGCAAAAACAAGTGATGAGACCCACACCACTAGAAAGTTGGCAGAACCAGCTTTCCGAAGATATTTCGTTTGCAAAAAACGATATCGTACGCCCAAGTTATGGCCAAAAGAAGAAAATAGCTCCCTGAAGGCCAAAAAGGGGGACTTGGGGCCCTTGTCAGCATTTGTATGGCAGACATCATGCTGACATTAGCATGATGTCAATGAATATTTCAAGGAATATTCCTTCGGATGGAAAAAAGTCCAATCGCCGGTATCAGTAGATTCGCCAAAAAAATTTTGTCGGATTCGTCAGAAACTGAAGGTTGGTCGGAAAAAAATTCGTGGACCAATAAAAATGTGCTTACATCGGAAATTGCATCGAGAATCTAGCTGAAAATTGTAAATGGTGCTGGAAAAAAAGAAAATGATGGCAATTTTTTAAAAATCGGCAAAAAATTTTAAAAGGTTGTCATACTTTGGCCGGCCTGCACATGCCAAGGTACTACATGCGTAGTACCCTGTGCATTAAACATTAAAGCAAACCTTTTTTTATTTTCAAAAAGATTTTATACTATGTTTTTGTTTTTTGATTTTTGTGAAATTTCAAAAAAAAAAAGAAATTTTGAAAAACCACCAACATTTTTATTTTTGCCCTTTTTTCGATTTTCATGCCAAAGGGATCGTACAGCCCCCGAGACAAAAAAAAATGTACCTCATAAACACTTGATGGCAAAATAGGGCAAATTTATAATCAAAATTCATTGAATCAGCCTCCTAAATCCAACCATGAGGTCCATTTCATACCAAAAGACACTGAAAATGCAGCTACCCTCTAGATCCAAAAAAAAAACAACCACTTCAAACCCTCACAAATCTGACCTCAGGAGTCCAAATCAGGCCCCAATCAAAAGCCAAATCCAACTTTCTCAACAACTCTGAATCCAACTGTGAGGTTATGTTTGTGCCAAAATGCACCTAAACTCCAAAATTTGCAAAAAAAGCGAAGGGGATTCAGATCTGAAGCCTATAACCCTTGTTGAAGAAAAAAAACCTCATAAATCAAGAAGGGGTTCACTGAATTGAGGCTTTGAAACCATGTTAGAATTATGAAAAACCACGAGCCACAAGATCAAACAACGAACAAAGACACCTTCCATGCAAGAAATCTGCAAACAATATGTGCAATATTCCTCAAGAAGAAAAAGCTACAAAAGCAAGAGACTATCAAAAGATATGAAAGCTCGAGAGATAATACAATGAGGATTGACTGCTATATAGAAGCAACCCTAAAAGGTAAAGGGATCAGATCAAGGCAAGTGCCAACATCACATGCGATGAGACAGAATATTCTAATAATAGCTCACTTCAGTTAACATAGAAAAGCACTTAACTGAATTAAAAACTCCTAAGTTTAGCTTAACTGCATGAGAATAAATTAGACTAATAATTAATTAAAAATTAATCAATTATTAGCTAATGCATGATTACTCTAACAAAAATCAATCTCATTATCCAACTTTAAGTTGCAATATTTAATAGTAATATAAAAAAGGAAAAGTGTTTATTTTTAAACTAGTATTATACCTGTAATAAATTTTTACCTAGCCGCAATGTCAACTGAGTAGCCTTGCATATATCTCGTGCAAAGAGATCTCTTTGGTGCAAATATGAAAATCACAATCTCAATGACTATTTGCGCACCAACACAAGAATCAGACATTTGCTCGATGATTGTGCAAAGCCCACTCAAAACCTGTTCATCCGCCTTGAAATCGGGCAGAATAGGAATGTTAGATTGAGAAAATATGTAGTTGCATGTAGGGCCTTGTGAAGCTGGAGGTGCCATCGTCTATCAGTGATCTCCCAAATGGGTTGATACTTATCATCAACTCCCCCATAAATGGATTTAATGGCCTCTTTGGCCCTATCCATGCCCACATATATGTAGCCCATTGCAGGTTTCTCCCCATCAGCAACTCGTAGGAGAACCGCTGAAGGCTCTGTGAACTGCAATTATTGCCAAATATTAGCATAAGTAAGAGTCAACAAAAATAAGCAAATAAAATTAAATTAAAATATAATGTGGAATTAGTAAACTAATTACTAATTACATTTACCTTTACGATCTCCGAAGTAGGTACCCAAAAGCCTTGGTCGTCAAAAATCCTAATTGCCACATCTTCCCCTTCATTGGTCTTAGCATATGATGAGGAAGTCAACTCCTCACTAACTAACATGTGCCTCAAAGCTCCCTTTTACTACAGCAATGTGATGAAATTGGTAGCAAACCGGGTTATCCCAAGACAAGCCAACTCCTTTTGCCCTGTCAATTGCTTCATTAGGTTGAGGACCCTTGTGTGATTATATATGAATTTACAAATATTTTTTGTTGTCTCCACACATGCTTTGATCCATGCAATCTTGCAAAGATCCTCCAATATGAGGTCAAGGTAATGAGCGGCACAAGGAGTCTAAAATAATGATGGGTGTCTATCCATCATTAGTCTACCTGCAGCAACATAATTTTCTGCATTATATGTAAATACTTGCACCACATTCTCCTCACCTACATCAACCAAGACTCCCTCCAAAGCTTCGCAAAGGAATTTGGTATTTTTGTTGTTCTCAAATGCATCAATATATTTGTTGAACACTGTGCGACTTGAAAAAAAAACAAAATCAATGATTCAATAAAAAATAAATTAAAAATCTTGATTGTTACTCACTAAATCAACGCATTTTAGAAAGTAAAATCACCTAAGGAAGAAACAAGAAAATTGAGCAATGTTCTATTTCTTCTGTCGATCCAACCATCGATCATGATGGTGCAACCTTTCTTCCTCCATATATGTCGCTGCTCAACTATTGTGGCTTTCAAATCAGCCACCTTTTGTGACAAAATGAGGCCCCTTATCTCCTCATCATCAGGGGCTTTGAACCCCACCCCATGTTAGAAGAATTCTCATTGATGTCAAGACAAAGAGCCTAATCAGACTATTAAAGACAAACAAGAATGATGAAGTTGAATCTGATCAAAAAGACTCATAAACTCGATCCTCAGAAAGGGAGAAAAGAATGATACAGATAGCGATATTTGAAATTGAAGAACACAAATATATAATAAGTATCTGTTTAATGATTGATCCTTTGATCAAAGATACATTTGAAAGAGGCTTATACAAAGATATCATTAATACAGCCAAGTTCGATATTTCTAGAAGCATATTGACTAATGCGAATTAATTCAATCAATATAAACGCATTCAGATTTGAGCTGGAGATTGCCTTATTGGAAACAAAAGATGCTACAGATTGTTGATTCTCTGAAACCTTACTGAAAACAAAAGACGCTACAGATTGTCCATTCTTAGAAATACGAAAATGAAGATACAGAATTGAAAGGGTATATTTCAGAAATATAATCATAACAGAAAAAACGACTGCACAAACGTCATAAATTTTGGTTATGGTATTGATCGATGTTTAAAGGATACGTTTAAAAATGATAAAAACATTTGCTGAGATTGTTTAAAACAATCAAAGACGACATGATTAAAATAACAAAGCA
>VDFB02150088.1:0-25287 GCA_007258455.2 Sequoia sempervirens | reverse complement strand
GCTATGTGAAGGGCTCAAGCTGCAAAGTTTTTGCGGGAACTTAATGTTGAACATGTGCGTGTTGTGTGCCGAGTGAAGAGAGATAGTTCGCATCATCGCTTTCATATACAAGTTGTTGAAAAGAGGTTACGATGATTACTTTTAGTTTACAGGAGATTGCATATTGTCAGTATATCTATGCATTTTGGTTTAAGTGGTGTTGTGTGAGTTTATTTTAGTTGAAATTTTTTTCAAAAGGGTTGAGGATGTGGTGAATTTTAACACCTTTGTTGCTATTCATTTTGTGCAATATTGTTATCATTTTCTGGATGTATTTTGCATAAGGATGTTGCAATCTACACCTTTTGATGACGCTAAGAAAACAGAATGTGCCATTCTGAGTCAATTTGTGTTGCTTTCTACTTGGTTTTCATTCTAATATTGAGGTGTTGAATTAGTGTCACGTTCTTTCTTGCATTGAGATCTGAACGGAATTGAATTGAAAGTTATGAAGAATGTTAAAAGGCTTCAAAAGAATTGAGGTGTTGTTGCAAGTTAAGTTTGTGTTTCTGAATTCTGAAATTGATGCTTCAGCAACACTGGAGTTGGTGCTCTCAGTGGGTTGGTGCTCACTTGTGTAATTGGGTTGGTGCCCTTTGAAGATAATAAAAGCAATATTTTGTCGTGTTTTTTTACAAGGGTTTTCCACGTAATCTTGGTGATCATGGTGTTTTACATTGATCTTTATGTTCTAATTTCTGATTTACATGCTTTTAAGTTTTAAAAGTTTGAAATACTGATTCACCTCCCTCCCCCCCCGCCCTCTCAGTATTTCCTATGTGCTCTTCATAGCAAAATTCGTAACATCTTTCATGTGTCATGCCTCGGAAGGGCAATTGGGCAATAGGTCACATCTTCAATGGAGCTGCCCCCCCTTGATGATGAAGGCAAGTTGACACTTGAACCTTTAACAGTCCTGGATGTGAGAGAGAAAAGGCTAAGGAACAAGGTAATCCTAAAACACTTGGTGAAATGGAAGAACCTACCTATCGAAGATGCAACATGGGAAGGCGTGGAGATCTTTGAGCATGCAAATTTGAGGTTGCTTGAGGACAAGCAACATTTGGGAGGGGAGGACTGTCATGTCCCCGCCCTTGACTAGTCCCTATTTCAAATTTTGGCAGGAAATAGTGTTTTTAACACTACATCTGAATTTAATATATTTAAAATATTATTAAATAATATAATAATAATAATAAATATAATAGCAAGATTTGGCCGACCCATTTGGGAAGGCATCATGAGTTGATATATATATTCAAATGTTTGTAGTTCTTGAATCATCACAAATTTAGACATTTGTGTCATGGCGATCTAACAAGGACAAATCCCCCTACTGACCAACGTCAACATGAGGAGGCAATCTCATTTTGCAATTCATGACTACCTTCTGTTAGTATTTGCATATCAGTACCCCATCTCAGTTTGTCATGCTAGGTTCTAATCGCTCTTGGGAGTAAGGCAATTTGGGCAATATCGTGGCAGAGCCTTTGGCTCATGCCATGGGCTTAGTAGAAGAAGTTCGGCCTATGCACAAAGACCAAGCCAATCCGACATTGCCGAGGATCTTCTCATCACACCTGTGCCGAAGGAGTCGCCACTATTGGGTGCCGACACAATTGCTTCATCAACATATCTGCCTGAGTGCAGGGCGCGTGATTGCACTCACGAAGGGAAGCTGTTGGTAGCGGTTCACTCTATGAATTCCTTAGTTATACACCTCTGCCAGTTCCAATCCTCAATTCGCTTTTCGTTGATTGTGCCACGAGCAAGTATACTCCTTAGAAGCCTGAACTAAATATATCTCTATTTGATTATATAATTTCATGCTGGGATCGGGAATTACAATTAATCCAATATAATCCTAATGGTGGCTTGGCATACATTGATCTGAGCATTTCATTGTTGCATCGTGGGTTGATCTGAAGATTATCATACTGTGCTATGTGCTAATGTTACTCTGAGCTAATTTATATGTTTGGGAATTAACCAGATCTGAGTGTAAGATTCATGTGATAACATATGTATGGAGTATGCATTGTTGCAGTTCTGAATGAATAGTTTCTCAGCAAACATATCAGTCAATTCTCTATAACACCCTCACTGTTTTTATAAGCAAATTTGAGACAGCATCTTACAACAGTACAAAAATTGGATCCCATGCTGACCACCTCAGACAAAGAAGTCCAACTCAAACAAGAAAGTCCATCTAGCACAATCAATCTACAACCATACCTAGTGCCCACCTTGAGACATGGAAAAGTATGAAACTCAGACACCATGCTGGGACAAGAAAACATATTGGAAATGCATATCAAATTGAGCCTCATCTCGGGAAAAGGAAAAGTACCAGATTCAAACACCATCACACAATAGGGAATAATAGCAGTTCATTCATTGACAAGTACAATAGCATTGACCAACTCATGACAGTCCAACTCGCCATTTTTTGAAGTACAAAAATCAATGCTCATCATACCTACAGTTAAAATGTCAAAATTGGTCAAACAGTACCCATACGGTACATCAATAGTTGGTCAACACAACATCAATACTTGGTCAACACAATAAAGAAAAATCAAACAGCCAACTTTACTAAATGAAGATGAAAAGCAGTCAATTAGAATCAACCTCCATCAAATCAGTCTTGATCAACAACCTGGTCATTTTGATGTCAACACTAACTTCATATGGCTTTATCTAATAACTGTGTCTCCAGGGAGCTCATTCCAAAAGCTCAGTTTCCTTGGAGACCCCCAGTCATCCCCTTCCACACAAGAACACATCCCCCATGAGACCCTACTTGAGACTCAGAAAAAGGACCTAAAAGTAAAACATAACTCATAATCCATTCGTTCACTTTAGACATTGGGCGCAAACATGCATTTTTTAGAGCAAACCACACGTTCCAGTTGATTTTCAGATTGGTCTATAGTTAACTTCACTTAATTTCATTACTTCTAATTTTTTTGTTACTTTGTTCAGTTGTCCCATTGGTCGTTCCTTTTTGCTCAGGATTTTAAGGAAACTTGCTCCCTTTCAATGTCCATGAACTTGCTCATCCCTTCTAAAAGGAAACTCACTACATAGCTGAACCCCCTACTTCTATCCCCAGAGTCGGTGCAGATCAAAAGATAGAGACACTGCATAAATGATGCATTTATGAGGGTCATTTACTGACATTTATAAATTGTAATTAAAAAATTAATATGCTGGCACGGCAACTGTCATCTGTAGTCAGCTTTTCACCTCATGTGATACTATTGTTAGATTCTAAGATGGCTAGGAGGGGGAAGTATGAATACTAACAGTCAAAAAATAAAGGAAATCAAGATGCTGATCTCAGAGTAATGGTTTAAAACTTTAAACTTTAAATAGTACTAAATGACATCATCATTTCTTGGACCAATTCTGTATCTGTTATGGTATTTGTTGTCACTGGTTGGCCTCTAATAGTTGGAATAAAATTGGCAAACTACCTGTGGTGTAAATTCCAACAGAGAGCTATGACACTAAATAAATATATTGATATGATAATTTACAGCAAAAGAACATGCAAACAAAACTCTAAATAATGTTTAGTTGAGTTTGTTTTAGTTTGTTTTCAACCTTAACGAACAAACAATCATTGAGAGAATAATAGCATAATTGGCTAAAACATTCTAACCTCCCATGGATCCACCATTATATATGACGAATCTTCACATGCAAGCTCACATAGCTTAATTCTATGTTCTGCAGATGCCAAGCCCTAGAAATGGACAAAACAAAGAGAATTGTGGTTAAAAATGATCATGAAATAATATGCATCTTAAAGATAAAGGGAAAAGTCAAATAGTCAATTATCAAGCTCAAACCAATAACTTCAAATTAGCAGTAGTCAACCAAAAGGATGGAAGTATCACAATGAGCAAGGAAAATCCTGTGCTTATTAAAAGAATATGAAATTAACAAACAAATATCAACTTTCAAGTAGAGCATTCCAGTTTTAAAAGACATAAGAGTATATGTGACAAAATTTTTAAGGGGCCTTCTCTTAGCAAATATTTTTAGTATCTCAATGTTGTCAAATCTATCTTGAGTTATTGGTTTGGATTCTAATATAAGTAGAAGAGACAACACATGTCATAAATAACTACATGATCCTTTTTTGGTTTGGAGAACCTGAAGACAGCTCAATACATTTGATTTTTCTTATAAGTTGACATAAAATGATAAAATGCAAATAATGAATCTTAATCCATCCATCACTCTCACAATTTAATTGTTTCATGTTGAGGTTCATACAGGATAGTAAAGAAACTCATTGACATGCTCTCCTTCCTCTTATTTGGTGCTGCTAATTACAAAGTTTCCTACCAGAGGTAATCTTTTTTCTGAAATTGAATATATCATCACATATTGCTAGACATTATGTCTCATTGTGTCTTTCAAACATATGTGGTTTTATGTTATTTTATAGGTTTTGTTTCTCCTTGCATGGCTTATGAATCAGCAAAGTGGATTTTGTTGAGGATTGTCTAATTAAGGGAGGCATTCCTATAGTTGCAAACTTGTATGAAAGGATGTTAGTGCCAAGTTTTTAGCTCGGATAGGAACTTCTGCACAGATTTAATGTGAACATTTAGGGAAAAGTTCAAGTGGTTCAAGTTAGTCTATTTTGCATTTCACTTGAGTGAGTAAAAGTCTTTTAGTTAACTAAATAAGTCTAATAATGTGTAGAAATGCATTAGTGATTTAGACTTATATTCCATCTCATCCTTATAAGTGATAAGGATGCTTTTGTAATTAAAGCTGATTTTTGGAAGATTAGATTTTAGTTAAATTAGTATAAAGATAGGAGCAAAATAGAAGATTGTAAGCAACTCATTCAGATTGTCTTTAGAAAGAATGAAATACTAAGTTTTCTGAAGGACCAGAAAAATGAATGTAAGATACAATTGGTTTCCATGCAGTTGTGAGTTGTATTAGTTATGGAGGTTTCCTTGCAAGTTTTTCAAAGGAATAAAAAACAGATTTCAAAGTGTAATTATCCATGTATGCTTTCACATTTGAAGCTTACATTATTGTATAACTTATGCAATGTTAATTAGCATTAGGACATTAATCACCAACTATTTTGAAAATTCTTCATGATATCAGAGCCAGAAAGGCTAGATAAAATTGCACAGCCCGAAAGAGGAATTTCGGTGGGTTTTTGTTTGAATTGCAGAGGATTTTAAAGGGTAAAATCCTTATGGTGAATCATGCAGCTCGGGGAGGAGAATTTTCATGAGGAAATTTATGTAGGATTTCCTTGTGAAATCGCACGGCCAGACAAATAGAGAAACTGCAGATTTTTATAAAGAAAATCAAGATGTTATGGCATAGATAAATTGTGGCTTGATTTGTATGAAAAACCATGATCCGATTTAAGCTAAATCATAGGTATCTTTTTAAAAAAATTATGCAAGTTTCTTTTTAAGAAACCATGCAAGATTTTTTTTCTAAAAATTGCTAGTTGTTGAAAGAAAAAAATTTCCAATCTGGTTCAACTGGAAAAATCGTGGCCATCAATTGTAAAGTCACAACTATTTTTTATGCATATAAATAGCAGCAGCGAGTTTTATTTTTTTTTTTAGTGTTTTTTTGCAAGGGGGCATCTAGTTATTTTTTAAAACTAGCAAGGGTTTGTAGGTGGTTTAGAAGTGTGGCTAGGACTAATAAAACCCGCAACCAAGGTTTGAAAACTTTTAAGTCATTCTTTTATGAAGATTAAACCTATGGCCTAGGGTTTATAAAACCATTGTGGAAGGATTTTGCAAACCAAAACTAGGGTTTGTGAGTAGTACAAACTGGCAGCTAGAGTTTTCAACCAACAACTAGGGCACATAACAAACTAGCAAGATTTTTTAACCAGCTAGGGTTTAAGGTGATTGCTAGGATTTGAAGCAACAACTAGAAGTGTGAACAAGGGTTTAGCAGAAGAACTCAGATTTTATTTCAAGTGTGGTTTTTTAACATGAAATTTAACCAAGTTTGTCGAAACTACAATAAGTTTGAAGAACTAAGGTTTACAGTTCGTAACCTAGGGTTTCAAGACAAGAATGAAATCAAACATCAAGGGTAAGGAAGAAGGTGAGAATCCATTGTCATAGCCAAGGAAAAAGGACTTGACTTGAGTAAAATCAAGTGTTTCAATTGTCATATGTTTGGTCATTATGCATCACAGTGTTTAGACAAGAAGAAGAACTAAGGAAAGCAACTGCAAAAAATAGTAGCAACCTCTACAGAAACTTTGTTGAACAAGTTTGCTACCAAATTTGAGTTCTCAATGGTTTCTTGTCTTTCTACCAACTCAATTTCAAGGACTGCTTGGTATGTGCCCAATGGGGCCTCTAGGTGTATGACATCAACCCAAGAATATTTTATCAATTTCAAGGAGCATAATCTAGAGTTCAAGTTGAGCTTGATAATGATGCCAAGTATCCAATAGTAGGAGTTGGTACAATTTGCTTTCAACTACAATCAAGAATTTATGTAAATTTTGATTATGTTTTGTTTGTTCCTGGTCTTAGGAAGAATTTGCCTTCAATTTCAATGATGGAGGATAAGGGCTATGTAGTTGAATTCAAGGATTAACAAGTTCTTACCAGATCGAAGGAATCTAGCCCAAATATTGCACAAGTGAAAGGGGTTAGACAAGGGAATCTTTATAGATTACAAGGTGAAACAATTCTAGCAACAATGGTGAACAACATCATAGATTTAGAGCCTCATAGCTCCCCAAAAGCTATAGATCAACAAGTTTGGTGAGATGCAATGGTGGAGTACACCTCTATCATGACAAACAATGCATGGAACATTGTGCCAAGACCAAAATGGAAGTCAATTGTAAGTTCCAAGTCGCTCTATTCAATCAAACATGCTGCATATGACAGCATTGAAAAGTACAAAGCAAGGTTTGTGGCGAGAGGGTTCTCCCAAAAGGAGGGAGTGGACTATGCAAAGACTTTTGCTCCACTCGCCAAATACATTAGAATAATTTCAATCATGAGCTAGAAAATACATCAGATGGATGTTAAGATAGCTTTTCTTAATGGTCTCATTGAAGAACAAGTGTCTATAGAGCAACCATAGAGCTTTGAGGTAAATGGGAAGTAACTTAAGAAAGCCTTGTATGGACTCAAACCAGCACCCAAGGCATGGTACTTAAGGATAGATGAATGTCTCCTGTGTCACGAACATTAGAATTTTCGGCTAGAAATTCGAAATTCGTCGAATTTATTAAAAAAAATGAAATTCGTTTAAATTCGGTTTAAATTCGTATAGTTTCAGATTTTTAATAAAAAATTCATAACGCGTTTTTCTTAGGGTTTTTTTTTTTTAATGGGTGATGTCTAAGGACGTGCGGCACCACTCCTTTATGCATTTCTCCGAGGCTTCTATTGACATATCTTTCACGACCTTGTTAGCGATCTCCAGCCTCTATCGAACTATCGGGGCCCCTTCCACTATCAGTTCCGGATATTTTTCCAGGATCTCATCCGACATCACCACGTACCTGTTCTTCACGGTGGTCGTCTTGCCTGGTCCTATCGCAGCACTATAATTTTACCAGATGTAAATTACAAAAACTACTATCCTAAGGAAATCCAAGGAATATAACATTTTCGAAGGAACGTTTTTAATTGATGAAAAATATGAAAAAAGGGAATTCTATGGTTGTCTAGTGTTTCGCCGAATCCTAGAATGTTGTCGCCTCTGTCCATAACAGGTTTCTTTCTCCGGGATGTCCATTTGTTATTATTTAATTTTGTTTTTTATTCATAACGTTAAAATTTCATATTTTAAAATAAATAAATAAAACTTTTATTATAATATATTTATTATTTAATATATAATTTAATTTATTTATTATTTATATTTACTAATATTTAAAATTTAAATTATAAAAATATTTATTATTTATTTTGCTTTGTGTTTAACTTTATTAATATATTTAAACATATAGTATATTAATATTATTTTTTTACTTATTTTAAGTTTATTTTTTATATTTAAAAAAAAAAAAATTACATAAGGCGAATTTGATCCGAATTTTATACTTTTCGAATTTTTTCCTTGCCGAATTTCATCCAATTTCAATGTTGTTTAATTAAATTCATCTTGTGACTTAGCTCCTAAGTATGGGCTTTAGCAAAAAGTGAAGCAGATTCTAATCTTTATTACATAGTTGTTGGCACTGATCTACTTATTTTTATATTGTATGTAGATGATTTGTTCATTATAGGTGCAAAGCAACTCATTGCAAGGTGAAAGGAAGATTAATCTGTTAATTTTGAGATGGGCATCGGCTTGATGCGTTACTTTTTGGGGTTAGAGGTTTGGCAAAGACCAAGAGAGCTTTTCCTTGGCCGGGGTAAGTATGCAGTTGAGATACTAAAGCAATTTTGAATGGAGGATTGTAGACATTTAGCCACACCTATAATCACTAATCTAAAGTGTATAACATCTTCGAATTTGAAGGTGATTAATCCCACATTATACAAACAGTTGATAGGTTTCTTGATATATTTGTTCAACACCAAACCAAATTATATATTTTGTAGTGAACACCTTGAGTTAGTTCATGGTGTAGCCAAGGTAGGAGCATAGGGTAGCAACAAAACATGTGCTCGAATATTTAAAGGGCACAGTGGAGTCTAGTCTAAGATATCTTGAAGATGGTGAAGTGAAGTTCCAAGGGTATACAAACTCTAATTGGTTAGGTAGTGTAGCAAACAGGAAGGGCACCTCAGGATGTTGCTTTAGCTTGGCTTCAGAAATGGTATTTTGGTTCCAGTAGGAAGCAAACTTCAATGGCGTTAAGCATATAGACAAAGTATATAGAAGCTAGTAGCACTAGTAGTGGGGCCATCTGGCTTCACAATTTAATTGCAAGGTTATTTGATCAAGATTTGGATCCCACAATTGTTCACTATGATAATCAAAGTGCCAAACTCTCAAAGAATCCATTGTTTCATAACAAGTCAAGCACATAGAGATCACATATCACTTCATCAAAGACAGGGTTTAGAAGGGAGCAATGAAGCTCCAGCACATCTCCACCAATCAAGAGGTAGCTGATATTTTGACCAAGCCCTTAGCAAAAGGGAAGTTTAAGGCTTTCAAAGACAAACTTGGATTGGTGCAAAATTCCTTCCTTGCTAAGAGGGAGTTGAGTTTTTAGCTCAGATAAGAAGTTTTGCACAAGTTCAATATGAACGTGCAGGGAAAAGTTCAAGTGGTTCAAGTTAGTCTATCTTGTATTTCTGTTTCA
This sequence comes from Sequoia sempervirens, assembly GCA_007258455.2. Lineage (NCBI taxonomy): Eukaryota > Viridiplantae > Streptophyta > Pinopsida > Cupressales > Cupressaceae > Sequoia > Sequoia sempervirens. Next base: position 15,947 of record VDFB02150088.1, on the reverse strand, counting down.
CTTTAGAGATTAAGGTGAAAATCTGTGCATTGCTAAAGTGAAATATTTTATTTGGCTGATTAAGTCTATATAAAGTGTAGATAAATATCTAGACTTATCTTCCATCTCATCCTTATAAGTGATAAGAATTCTTTTATAGTTAAAGCTGATTTTGGAAGATTAGATTTCTTACAAAATTAGTATAAAGCTAGGAGCAAGATAGAAGACTTAAGAAATTCATTCAGATTGTCTTTCAATGGAATGAAAGACAAAGTTTTCCGATGGATTGGAAAACTGAAGGTAAGATAAAATTGATTTCCATGCAGCTGTGAGTTGTACCAGTTGTAGAGGTTTCCTTGTAAGTTTTTCAAAGGAATGAAAAATAGATTTCAAGGCATAAATAACTGTCTATGTTTCCTCATTTTCAAGTTCTCATTATTGTGTTATTTATGCAATGTTATTTAGCATTAGAACATAATCACTAGGTATTTTGAAAATTCTTCAACCAAAGGGTTATCCACTCTGCTTTGTGGCTGGTGGAGATATAGCATTTGAGGGTTTTTCGTAAAGCATGAAATGGCCACCAATTGTCAATGATCTTGGGTGGTGAAGAGTAGTAGTACGCTCCAACAAGAGAGAAGTATGCATACTGGTGTAGAATCTTGGAGCGGAAATAATGAAATAAAACACCTATTCCAGGAAATGACATCTGAAATGCTTATCACCTTGAAAGGCTTCATAGAAATGGGACCCAAGTTGTTACCTAGAGGGGAGAAGGCATAGCCAAGATTTTTCTTACCCATTTTATCTGTATGTTCATTGTTATTGGGTGTACTTATAAGGGGTCGAAACAACAGCCTTGCAAAGTGGAATCTTGAAATATGCTAACCAATTTTTTCGATGAAGTAACACAACATAACCAGCACTTAACCAACTTGATTAGCGTTAGCTCCAAATAGAAAACCAAACTTGAAAAGAACTCACACCAAGAATGCACACTCAATCCCAATGAGGAATAGGTGTTGTCATATGGTGGAGGAGCTAAATGAAAAATACTTGAAAGAAACTACTCAACGTCAAGAATGTGCACTCAAGATCCCACTGAGGGCGAGGTGCTAACATATGACGGAGTGTTGAATTGAAACTAGAAATGAATAGGCGGATAACCAGCCATGAAGAGCATTTCCACACTACCACCAAACAGTGGGGGGAAAAGATTACAATTAAAACAATTCGTCCGCTGCGGCGGGCATCCACAGAGTTGTGGGGATTCACCACTTGAGAGTGGGTACAAGAGTAATACAAATCCAATTATCCACACTGGCGGTAAACCATCCAGGGGTACTAATGTGAAATTAAAGAAAGAATTGCAGCAATAAAGGACTGGAACAGTACTACTGTTTACAGTCTTACAATATGGAAAAAGAGCTGCAAATTACATGAAAATTACAATAGATTCAATGTACCATGATACTGGATGATTCCATGTTAGACATCAACAATAAATGATGAAGAAAGGACTGAAGATTCAAACTTAAACAAGTCTGATGTAAAATAACAATTCTGGAAATTCTGATCAGCAACTGTGAAATTCAAAGAAATATTCACAACTCACTCAAAATACCTCCGTTTTGTGTGAAACGAAAACCAATGAGCTGCTGGAAGATAGGCGCCCAACATTAGATGAAGAAACAGCAACAAAAACTCGTAATTTAATTCTTACACGAATCCCAATGCAGCAAGAATGGTACGGCCTTCATGAGGGGCGATTTTGACAAGTAAAAATCAACAACTCAAAATTAAAATCTGAAACTCTCCAAAGATGGTCGCCTTGGGTGTAGGAATGGATTGGAAAAGTACCCACAAGCAAATTAAATTCACACAAAAAGCTGTATGCAAAAACCACTTTCAGCTGTGACTGCATCAGCAACTTCAAAACTGGAAATATCATTAAAAACTTCAACTGTTGAGCTCAATCTGCTAGTCTGGATGAGAAGCAGCAATGAAAACCAACTAGGTGTTGTATTTCAAACACGAAATTGGATTGAAACTAGGAGGTAAGCATCCCTCGAAGTAAAAACCAAGTTGTCATTTCGACAGCATAACATTAGCATAAATTCATGGATAATCAGCTCTTCAAACAGCAGCAATATATAAGCTTTTGTTGGCAAATGAAGCAACAAGAACTCTTCAAATTCCAAGAAGTTGAATCACTTCAACTTCCAAAAGGGACGCCACCTTTTTGCCTCTTACTTTTTGAAATAATAAAATATCATTCAACTTCCCCTTTAGGCATCCATTTCATATTGCAACAATAAAGCATTTATTAAATAATTAAATGCTCACTTGACCCCTTTATGTCCCCTTCTTTAAAACAACTTGAAGTCATCAAGCCTAGGCATGGGGTACAACTTCAAAACATGAAAATTGACTAAGTCTGAAACTCAGTCCAAGGAGATAACCAAATACAATGCCCAAGCTGCAACTGATGAATTGCTAAAAATAGCAAACTGACAAATGCCAAATTGAACCAAGTTGATGATGATGCTTCTGCCAAAAATGAACTTACTAAAAATAGTAAATGCCAAAAATAGTAAGTTAACTTCAAAACCATCAGAAAGCCAAACTGAACACTGAACTACAAAGGATTGAATTGCTGCTAGATAGATCTTGCCAAAAGATAGACTTGCTAAAAATAGCAAACTGCTATAAATAGTAAGTCTGCACAACATCCTCTGAACGCCAATTGGAAGTGAGAAAGAGAAACCCTAGTTTCTACTTCAACTTAGCCTCAGTTTGGAAATAGGCTAAATCCAAAAGAAGAGTATATGGCCAAAATGGGGACATTACAAATCTCCTCCCCTTTGCATTCCACATCCAAGATCACTGTGACTTATCCAATAGTAGGGGATTGATGCATTTATAGACTTTTCCAATAGTCTTGAACTTTTTCTTACACTCATGATCAAACTTTCCTTTACACTCATGATCAAACTTATCTTAGGCATCCAAATGAGGTGTCAAATCTGAAAGACCTCTTGGATTTCCCACAATATTGGTATAATACATACCTAGCTGCTTGCCAAGCACAATTTGAAGAAAGTATATTCTGTCAATGACATTTGATGATCCCAAATTATTAGAAGATTGCATAGCTAATGAGCAATATTTGTCTGTAAGTTGGTGGCATGGAAATCCACCTAGAGAGTAGAAACACATAGCTCACTTGCATGTGAATCCACTAGAAGCCAATAAGTCATAACTACAATTGTGGATGGGTCATTGTTAAACCAATTCATGGCTGTAGATTGGCAGTGCTTATATAGGTAGGAATTTCTCTGATGTGAAGAAATAAATCGCTTCTCTGCATGTAACGACCACAACCTTTACACAAGGAAATTACATGGTAATTTTCAACTACTTTGTAAATAGTAAACATTCCTAAATTTAAGGAAAATAAAATTTCTTCTAAAACATAAGTTTCATTTCCATAAATGAATTAAACATGAATATTCATAAAAGATTTCATATCGACGATTCAATCTTAAAAGTACATATCACAATTTCTGATCCGGAGGTTTTTTTTTTTTGGTCAAATTTTGAAGTTCCTCATTTTCCTCCAGAAACATCTTCATCAAAAAGTATTTGGAATTCTAAATCCAACGCAACTCGAACGGAGTCAAACGGAGCTACGAAGCTCAAGATATGCTCAGTCAAACCTTGGTCAACCTTAGACCAGGTCAGAGAAAAAAAGGGTCAAAAATTGATGTCGTCAAAAGTGGTCAACACCAGTCTCAACGCGAAGAGCTCTTCGAGAACTTTCCGATGATGTTCGTTTCGCGTGAAACGGAGTCCATTTACACGAGATATGAGCAATCAAAGATGGGTTGACTTTGCTGACGTCAGCATGGTACAGTCAGCACACAATCAGCGTTCTTGGCCAATCACCGATTGACATGTGTCATTTTCGAGTGAAAAAAATGGGCCATGTGGCACATCGTTGGGTGCCACATGGCGGGACACGTAATCATTCTAAAGGCTACGTCATCATCACGTCAGCGCCATGTCAGCATTCACGTCAGCATAATCGGCGAATGGTAGCTTGACACGTGGCACCCTCCTGGTGCGACACATGTCTCAGCCATCACTCCTCATCGACAAGTTTGTTTGCATCACCAAAAATAGTGGCCAGGGGTTGAACCCCCGACCTCTCCAATATTAACCATCGGCCCATCCGTTGCGCCATGCATAGTGGCTTTGCTATTCATAGACCGTCGATTGGTTTTGTTATAAGGTTGTTTGAAACCGAGTAGAAAAAAAACGAATGCCAGTGGGATTTGAACCCCGATCGGTCTAAGAACAAAACAATTATCTACCGCTAGACCATTCAACGGTTTGTTAACTATACATGGCAGTGTCCTTTTTTAAAAAAAAAGGTGTTAAGCCCCAATGCTATTAATTTCAAACAAATAACCTTAAAAGGTTATTTAGATGGAAATAAAAACAAAACCCAAACAACTAAAAGCCTAAATGTAAATGTGACAGGGCATAAAAACAATTTAATTGTTTATTAGGGGGAGTTGTTAATTATTTTTAGGGGATTTGTTTTGAAAAGGGAGATTTTATGATTTTATGGTTTTACCCCATATGGCAAATGTAATTGTATTTAAGGGGGAGTGTGTAGGAGGGAGTTAAATGAAATTTTTTTGTGAACTAAGTTTTGTACTTGGGAGAATTGTGAGAAGATTTCCAAGTGAGAGTAGGACTTTTGATAGTGAATTTTATCCTTATGCATTTGAAGCTTAGTGAAGCTTGTTGCATGTGAGAAGCATTTTCTTATGTAATTATTCATTATTGTCCAAGGAGATGGAAATCTTGTATCAGGTGGAAGATCTTGTAATCATTTTCTGGAGATTAATCGGATCGGTCGCTCTTTGGAGAGGACCCGGAGACGTAGTCGTTTTCAACGGCGAACTACGTTATCAACTCTGTTTGCAATTCTCTCTTCTCTCTTGTTCTGAATCACTTTGTTATTTTCATTAATTTAATTGTGTTTGTGTTTCACTTAAGTAATTTTGGATTTTAAAATTTGTAAACGTTAGCATTCGAATGCAATTGTCATAGATCCTAAATCAGATCAATTTCTTTTTCAACAAATTGCTAAATCAACTTTTCAACTTTCACAATGCATTAAGTACAAGAGTTTAGAGTCAGAGATCCTTATCTGGATGCTTTCAATCTTTATGTCTTCCAAGACTCAGCCAGTCAATTGCAGAGGGAGAGCATCACCCAAGTTCTTTACCTCCAACCACGGACTTAAGCGGTCCCCCGCACACATTCCATACTGAACGTGGCCCTGCCCTTCAACGAAGGGAGTGGTTAGGAACCCTCTAATTAAAGCCATCTAAGCGCCGGTGTTTGTGACCTACTTAACAAATACCGTCTATCAACTATGGATGACCTCCAACTATGACAGACAACTCTGATTGCGTTAAGTATCTGGACACGGTGAACTGACACATGCATGCAGTGACTCATGCACCCACTTTGGCCAAAGTTGTTTTGTGTTCAATGAATATTCGTTGCTTACTTGAAGCAAAGTTGTACGTTAACCCACCCCGCTCGACTTGGAGACTTATCTGACCTATTACTCAACCCATAGAAACTAAAGGGATACTATGAACGTAAAGATTCCATTATCCCACACCCAAATAGGTGTTCACAACTGGATAACTCCAGGATTCAAAAGTAAATTTGACATTTTGGTTGCAAAGCTAGCAACCCCGGAATTTAAGGCTTCCACATTTTTAATCCAACCCATAATCTCATTCAAGACAGTCAATCTTACATTACTTCTATAATGGTAAACTCTTAATAGGTGACTTCAGTGTCACCAACCTGACCTATTCTAGGTCGTTCCTTAACTAAGCATTTAAGCTTCATGTTCTTATGAACTTAAAGTATCTAAACAACTAGGAAACACTTTCCTTAATACGTACTAACCCAATAATACAATTATATTTATGAAGAACAGCATGCAATACCTTATTAAATAAGGGGTTCACTGGTGAACATTTATGGCCAGTTAGTGAGCAACCTGTCAGTGGTGCTCCAACCCCAATAAATTATCATGCAAGCAGTCATTTATTTATACTCAAAGAATCTATTCAATAAACGGTATAACAATCTCATGAATAATATTGGGTCTTAGCCCTTTTAGTATTCCTTGTTCTAAATACAGTTCACAGATTTTAAAAGAAGACGAGAAGACTATGCTGCTCAAAGCTTAATTTCAACTTCACAGAAAATACAGTTCTCTACCTTACTAGTTTCTTCAAGAAAACTCAGGAAACAAGAGAACTTTCAGATTTTATTCCATGCAAGAGAAAAAGAGACTCATAAAATAAAACTTGAAAATTAGAATTGTGCCTGTTAAGATACTCAGAAAATGATTTTCTTTAGCCTAGAGAACGTACCCCAGCTTCAACAATGTTTTCTCTAACCCTTAAGCTTAATCTTACTGTCCCCAGCCAACGTGCAATCTTTCCTTTGACGTCTATGAGACTGCAGCATGATCTAGGTTAAGCTTTCTAACATTACTAATGTTGCTCCTTCTGTCCTTCAACTCAACTTGTGACACCACATATCAGCTTGGTTGTGTAATATCCATATAAACCTAAAATATGTTGATGGATATACAACTAGCATTTGTGATTTTTGCACTTGCATGAGATTTATTTGCTTTCTTTCACAGGGGTGGAAATTGAGAGTGAGATTGGATGTATACTGTGTTACATCAGATCTTCATAAGCAGTAGACCATATCAAATGGGGCTAAATATGTGTTTACTTTTCTTTAGGTGGTCAGTGTTAGATTTGAAGCTTCATGTATAGCATCACTTCCATCCCTCTTGCCATTGCTCCTATTAATCTGCCAAAGGTAGGTATGACTTGGCACTATGACCACCATGGAGGATCAAAGTGCGTCAAGATTGTCTTTCATCCCACATGACTGGAGTAGGGCGTGACAACATCCCATGTTCAAATTCCACTTTGACATGTTCGTTATTTGTTTAGCTATTGTCATAGTTTTGTATTGTTGATGCCAATTGCAATGCCATCGAAGAACTCAGATGATAGGCACAATACTGTGATTTGATATTGAGTGCTGATAAAGTGCCCTTCGCAATGTCTGGAAGGAGGGAAGCAGGATGACATAACATGTCGTGTTTTTTCTCCAGTACACATGGGAACTTCACATGTGCACCCTCCATAATCAATTCTAGCAAGTATGGGGGGTATATAGATTGCCTTCTTGAAGGTTGTTAAGTTGAAAATTGATAGGACCTAGACCAAGGGAATGCTTGGCTAGTTGGTCAATTTTTTTCATAATGGAAATGATAAACCTGGAATCCACATCAGTGCTCAAATGAAATAACATGTATACAAAGCTCACTTTTAACTGTATTTGTGGGTTTTCACATTAATGAATAAGTAAAAGACCTAGAAGAACTAGAATACTTGTCCTCTGCAATCAGTATCACGAATAACATCTGCAACTCCTATTGGGCAAGGTTCGCCATCAAAGCGCTGTTAAAGTTGAGTTTGGCATGAGGAGTCTCACCTTGCTAGAGGAGGTAAGTTGAATATGGTTAATTGCATTGGAATGCAAAACCAAGATCTGGGGATTGCAAGATAATGCACTAAAGATACTCAGATAGCATGATTTGATCTAGCAATCTCCTACACTTGTTAAATTGAATCTAGATTACTACTACTTGTTTCTTTCTAGCCAAATTTTCCAGCAAAGAAAACCTCAAAACCACTGATTTCTTTCTAGCCAAATTTCCAGCAAAGAAAACATTGAGCAAGTTCATGTAGCCTTTTACGCACTCTAGAATCAGTGTTGAGTCTTGTGTACTTAGAGTGACCTTGGAAAAAAAAAATATTAGAGTCTAACTATATTTAGCATGCACCTAATCTAGACCATATTTCCTGGTATATGGGCACTCAATGAGATGTTTGATCATTTCAATTATAGAAGAAAAAAATGGCAAGAACCCCAAGTTCACCGCAGCCTGTCATGTGGATCATGTCAATTTGAACCAGGTGGCCAGTCTTTTCCTTTGACCAGGTTTTTTGATCAAATACTAACAATTTAATCAACAGACAGCAGGTTTTTGGCAGTTTTTCCAATAAACTCCCTGTCCTCTTCAATACAAATCTGTTTTTTCATTTTTGCATCATTTTCAATTTCTCTCTGTAGGAACAAAATGTTTCAGACTTTCAGAACAAAGGTGAATAAGTGAATCAATGATCAACAAATTAGGGTACATCTCCAGCATTGCTGCTTTTCAACCTTCTACATTCCTTTCACTTATTCTCTGATCATGGGAGTCTTGATTCCCAGCCCTTTGGTTTCTTTGTTCTCTCTTGTACACATATGTACCATACCTATTCATTCTCAGTGAATAGAAAAGAGCCATTATGCTATCTTATCATCTACATGAATGCATAAGAGTCTGCTACGTGTTTCCTATGCGTGTTCATTACAATTTGTTAACATACTAGCCAAGTTATTTGGTTATGCTACACACTACCATGAACTGATTTGGAGGTTTAGCAGTCCCCAAGGGAATGGTAATTGAAGGGAAGATTCTTGCCAGGTGACCATGCTCCTGGCATGATTGACAACTGACCAGAATTTCTTCATAGTCACGGACTTCTCCCATTCTATGCCTCACGAAGTTTCTCCTGATCCACTTCAAATAGGTCAGCATAATTTAGGATTCCTTAGTCCAACATTGGCTCAGAGGCTGCTTCCTAAGACTGTTCACTCGGAACAAACAGAAGCCTCGCCAACAAGTACCATTCTAGAAAGTTCATATGTTAACTTGAAGGCCAAGAGACAAGGGATCCATAGAAAATCCATCTTTTTGAGAAACCATGGCCCTCCATGGAAGATTGCATTCTTCTTGTTTGTGGGTGAGAAGACTTCCAAGCAGTATCCCTCAAGCATCATGGCAACGTCAATGGAGCCCAGCAGTGTCCAGTACCCAAATTCAGGGAGTTTTAGGGTAGGATTAAGAGGTAATGAGCCAAGAGATAACAGTTTTTCTCTTTGATGGTTAAAGTCTGTGCACTACTTCCTCCAACAAAAGATGTAGCTTAGGCAAAATGTCAATTTTCAGGACATCTGCGAGCGAAAAATTGGTTTGAAACTTTGAAGACAACCTTCTAAGCATCCTGGTGTAGATACTTTAGCAGGTCATCACAAAGGACTTGGTATCCTGAAAGGTGGAGGACGATTGAAGAGGACAAGGTTTGGGCTGATCTGTGAGAAAAGGAATTTAGAATGGAGTAGGAACACCCCTGAAACCAGGGGGCATGAAGATCCCAGCATGAATACTAAAAAAACGTGCAGCTTCACTGTGATCCAGTGCAACGACCTCAAAAATATTCAAGCAAAACCTTACATTCAATGTATGTAATTTGAGATCTGAATTTTAATCCTATTTTAAGTTATAAGTGGAGGTTAAACTACATGGTGGTCTAGCACAAAGAAAAATGAGATAAGTTTATGCCCTAACACTTACTCATGTAATTAGATATCTTGCAATATATTCTCATATATTAGCATTTGAACTTCTCAAAACCATCATAATAAAGGGAACTCAAAACCGGAATTGCAAAACATCAATTACAACAGAAAGAGAGCCATGTTTCAACTAAGTATCCTGTACCTTTTTGCCATAAGCATCATTGACAGGTGACATGTAACCTCCTAAGACAGCATATCCATCTGAAAGTAATGCATCCCTCGCCAACTCTAGAAATAAAAGTAAAAATCATGAAATTGACAAATTGTAAATATAAATGTAGACAACAAGTACATTGAAATCCCAAAAATAGTCAAGCACAACAAACCTTGTTGAGATTATATTTACGATGTTGCATGCTAGTTATTAAAGTAAATAAACCTTGGAGATTTTACGATATAGTAACAATGTATTTTCTATATTAGATTTGCCTAAACCATATAATACTGAAGATAACTAAACCCTATATTTCTTTCATTGTTAAGGAAACGATTCTGATACTTTACTATTTTCACAGGAGGTTATTGAAGGTGCTTCATGTATGTCATTGTTTTTAAATACCCATATTTTAACAAGCCAAAGGATGACAATTTAGTAGCATCAATTGCTTTAATATATATAAACAATCTAAAAAGAAAACAATTCCAAAAGTCAATCAAAATAAGGAACAATATAGACAATAGGAACTAGAAAATAAAGCCTAATGAGAAACTCTAATAAGAATCAATTAGAAGGTAACATGTATACAAACTTAGAAAATGAATGCCATTCCGAATGAATGCAGGTCTGGATATAACAATATATATAAAATGAGAGTTGTGACAGGTCCCTCTCCCATTAACCATGAGGTCATCACAAACCAGCATTAATGCCAAAATTTTAACAGTAGCCCAGTTTTCGCAATAGAATAAAATAATACTAAAAAATTAGGGTAAGCATTAAGGCAGTGCTTGTAAGGTGGGCATGGATCCTTAGTATGGTTACACTTAACTCTTAACTTCAAAAACCCTCATGGAGGCACATAGGGGTGGGCTTAGGTCATAGTTTCTTTAACAATGCAGAAAATCCAAAACTGTGGTATTTGTTATAAAGAATTTCTCTATGTCATTCCCCTTCATGTACAACACAAGAGTTTCCAAAAAATGCTTCAACAAGTCTCAAAAATACAGAATTTGACAATGTATCCAAAATCCCAAATTTTCTAGAAATTTTAAATTGTGTTTTACTTTTAATCAGGGAAGCCCGGGGACGCGTCCCCAATGTTTTTGGGCACATCCCCATTTCCAGGATGTCCCAAGGATGGGGGGACGCCTAAGGAACGTCCTCGAACCGTCCCCAAAACCTCAAATCTAACTTACCAATTCGTTTTTGGATTCGGGTACAGATGAATCTGGTACGAGATTCGGTCAAGAAAAAAAATTGCGGTTGGGTACGTTTTGGATAGGTTAATACAAAAAACATATAAAAGTCAGAAATATATCAGTAATTAAGTTCAGAATACACCACCATATTAATAGTCAAATAACATAGCAAAAATACACCACCACTTTATACTCAAATGTCATGATATATATTATAGAATTATAAATTAAAGTTCAAACTTCAAACATAAAAATGTCAAGTGTTTACAATCAGCCATTAATAATTATTGATCATTGATCAATCTGAATCATATGGGTCATCAAAAAAAGCAGCATCATTAGATGCTACATTTTGTGTAGAACCACAAATAGCATCAATGGCACTCGCACAAGCACTGCCACTAGCACTAACACTACCACTCTCATGCTCAGTAGTTGCTTCAGGCTAATAATCATCATCAATATCAAGTGCAACTAAGTGACTTGTGGAAGCATCCAAGTCAAGTTGCTCTGGCTCAATATCCCACCTCTTGTGTCTCCTCTTTGTAGGAACTTTCCTTGTGTGTAAGGAGGCGCAAGTTTGAATGCACATACACCAAGTCCTCTGCCTTTTTTGAATGTAGCCTATTGCGTTTTGTTGAGTGGATGAAGGAGTATGTGCTCCAATTCCTCTTAGAAGAAGATGAACTAGCAACCTATTAAGACCAAATTAAATTAAATTATTAAATTTTAAAATAGTTAAGAGTTACAAAAATTAAAAACAAAATTATTAATTAATAATTAATATAAATTAAAATTAAAATTACAAAGTATAAAACTTACTTGGGATAAAAAATTTATTGCAATAGGTTGGAGGTGCCTGTATTCTTGTCCATGGAAGTACCACCAACTATGAGCATCCACCCTACACTTGTCTCGAAGAGCATCAAGATTCTGATCAACACTACCGAAGCATGCAAAAGCCATGAACTCAGCCCTCACTTGATCACGTTGGTCACAATCACTGAAGAGTCTACAAAGTGTTGCCTTGTACCCTTGAGCCACTTCAGCATCCCTCTATGGAGCAACTCTTGATGAAGCAAAAAGTATCTCACGACTATAATATTTGGGACTCAATGCAAAAGTGAGAAGATGCAACGGAGTGGTCATTTTGTTCCATCTATCAACAATGATTTCCTGTAGCTCCTTGAAGAACTTTTCTTCGAGATCTTCCTCTTTTGCATTGATGATGGATTTCATCTTCTCAATCATTGAGTCGATACCATCATATACTTTGCCCAAACAAGGTGTATCCATGTTAGTGTATCGGATCATGCTCAATATGGGCTCAATGAAACTGACGAGATACTCAACACGATCCCACCAAATATCATCTTGGATCCTTTGCTTGACCCTATTTGCCCTTTCACTACTAGATTGCCTCCATATGGACCAATTAGGGCTGATTACCATGGCATAGAGTGCCTCACGAACCTTTATAATTCGTCTCAACACAATTGTGTTGGAGGCAAAACGGGTCTCGGCAACCTGTTTGAAAATCAAAATTAAAATTAAAATATAATTTAAATTTACAAAATCAAAATTTAAAATTCAAAGAAAATTTAAAATTTAAAAATATTGAGAATTAACTTACCTTCAACAACTCCAATTTTGAGAATTTTCTAAATATTCCTTGTGTCATATGGTGGTTGGTGACAAACATTTGAATGTCTTCGCCCTCAACATACACTTGTTTGATCCACTCAATTTTGGATCCAACTTTTTGTAGCATTAGATTGAGGGAGTGGACAACACAAGGTGTCCAAAAAATGTGTGGATACTTCTCCTCAACCAATAACCCAGCAGCCCTACAATATTTGTCATTGTCCGTTACAACTTGCACAACATTTTGATGGCCCACTTCTTCAATAGCTTGGCAGAGGATGTTAGCAATAAATGGACCATCCTTCACCTGTCCTTCACAATCCATTGCTCTCAAAAACATTGCCCCTTTAGGGGGCACGGCAATAACATTGATCAATGGGCGATTTTGTGCATCTTTCCATCCATCAGAAACCATGGCCACCCCTGTTTCGATCCATGAATCCCTTATGGGCTTCAAAGATTTTGCTACATGTTTCACCTCTTTCTCCAATAAGGTGCAACGCACCTTCTCAAAACTTGGGCCCTTATACCCCTTTGGAGCCTCAGTAATAGATTTCACCATTTTTTGCCAATATGGTGAACAAACAATGTTGAATGCCAATCCATTGGCATAGACACATCTTGCTATGTCTTGATCAGCAATCTCTCTTGCCTCATTCTGAAATAAAGCTTCCAACGGTCCCTTAGATCTTTTGTTTGAAGAGGGCATAGTTTTCTCTTGAGGGATGTCCATAAATGGATGGCTTTCTATAGGTGGAAAATAAGAAGGCGGTGTAGGGGGTTTCATGGATCAAGATGAAGATCCTTTCTTCAAAGGATGGCTTGTTTTAAGACTGGTTGCTTTTTACTTTGCTTTTTCTTGCTAAGCAATATATTTCAACGCTACGTCATCTGGAAGGCCTTTGACATCACCTTCTGGAGGTCCTGGACAAGGTTTGATGCCTAGTTCAAGGATCTTACACAAGTGCCCTTTCACTCAACTGTATGAGCTCGTATATCGAACTTTGCAATGACTACAAATCCAAACATATACTCCACCACCTGGACATTGTTGAACCATCTCTACATATTTCCAAAGGGGAGAGGTTGGGTTTATTTTGAAACGAGATTGGGCTGAGTTAGAAGCGGATGCCATTGTAATACCTAAGGCACAACAAATTGAAATGATTTTGGTATTGAAATTTGAAACTAAAAAACTTAAAAGAATGAGAACAAAACAAAAACTTAAAACCAAAACAAAATAGTTCATTTGTTAAAAAAAATGTAAGAAAAAAATCAAAAAACTTCAAAGAAACCTACCTCTTTTGAACAAATCTTGCTCTACGATCTTCTTGGCAATGAACGGACACTTGCAAGTGCTTAGGAATAGCACAACAATCAACGATCAGCCTTCAAGTCTATTCAAGCTTGTGCAAGCAAGAGAGAAAGTTCAGCAATGGAGGCAAAAAAACTTGTTTTTCATTCACAAATTGTTAAATGAGAGTGTTTTTACCTATTTGATGTGTTTGGAGGCAAAGATTAGGGTTGGAATGAATATTTTATTATTTAGAAGTCAACTTTTTTTTTATTTAGAAGTCAACTTTAAGTCAAAAATAATTAAAAATTGCAAAAAAAAATCCACTTTTTCCACGGCCTAGGCGTTCACGCGTCTAGATTTGCATTGGATTCAGTTCGGGCGTATCCTGGACGAATCCACAGAGGTTGATCGTACCTTGGGCATATCTGCAGGCGGAAAATCGAATCTTAGCCGAATTTGAACCATTTCGAATCCGAATCGTTTTGTATCGTATCCGAAGGGTTATAGGGACAAATCAATAACTTAGCCTCAAATCAATCGGAAACATCCCCGAAATGTGGGGACACAAAGTAGACAGGGAGGAGATGGCTTGTCATCCCTGAGACGGCTGGGGACGTTTGTGACATCCCCCAACTGTTCCCCTCAAAAAGCGACATTTTTTTTTTAAAAACACTCATACTTTAAAAAAAAAAAAACATTTTAAATTTTTTATATTGTGGGCCCCCACACCCAGCTCACCCTAAATGGATAAAAAGAGCCTCACTTCATTTCATTTGTATTTTTTGTTTATGCAAATATATTGCAACAAGGTTTGAAGGAAGAGTAGATTGTTTAAGCAAGGATTGAAGGAGCAGTTGCAAAAGAGGTTGAATCTAGGGCATCATTGGTAGTGAGGTTAATTTCTTCAAAAGGTAGAATCATTCTATCAATTTTTTTTTTGCAAGTTTTTAAAGCGAAGTAGAAAATATCTGATTTTTTTTTATTTTTTTTCATTTTCAATTTAAAGCTGCATTAAATCTCAAAAACAACACTTGACTTGTACGATGAGAATGATATTAGTGACAATGAAGTGGAAGAAACTCAAATAAATGTATGGGTTTCAGCCTCATTAGAGTGTGGAAGTGTTGGGGGTGGAGGTGAACAGTCAAAGAATCCATTTGAGTGCCCTTCATAAATCTTGAAAACTTATGCAAAGGGCCCTTTTAACAAAAAAAACCTCTTCTCCAACTTGTGACAGCCCTAGATACCAAAAATAAAAATTCAGGGAGGAGTAGGGTGTGGTTGTGTCACATTTGCAACATAGATTTTAGAGTGAGTTACACGAGGGTACGGTCTCATTTCTTGGGTGTTACAGGTTGTGGAGTTAAGGTTTGTCCAAACATAAAGGATGATGAGAAACTAGAGGCTCTTAGATTGCACATGGAGGTAGAAATGAGCTCTACAGGTGGGACAATGCCTACACATTCTTTTGCAAGTGGACATTCATCTATGCCTATGCCATCCATGGCTGGCAGTGGTAGTAGTGATATTTCCACAAGAGGAAAGAGGAAGGTTAGTGGTGGTGAGAGGCTAGGGACAGTTGCAGGTATGTTTAATGTGCAAGCATGAGATGCAACAAAGTCTTCCATTGCCATTTTTTTTTATGCCCATGCCATCCCATTTCACGTGTCCTGATCCTTTTATTTCAAACAAATGATCAAAGATGTAGCATCTATTGGTCCCTCATTTGTACCCCCTAGAGATCATAAACTACGCACTACCCTCCTAGACAAAGAATATTCTAAGGTTAATTTGCTAATGGAGGATATGAGGCAAACTTGGTTCAAGATGAGTTGTTCTATTGTGATGGATGGGTGGACTGATATTAGACATTGGCCATTGATCAATATGATAGTCACGTGCCCAACTAGCACTTATTCTCTTAGAGATGTGGATTGTTTAGGGAAGCATAAGGATGCAGACTTCCAGTTTAACATTTTGAGAGAGCCCATAGAGGAGGTTGGGGCCTCAAATGTTGTATAGGTGGTCATTGATTCAACACGTATGTGCAAATTGGTTGGTATGATGG